>NW_006498608.1:6724523-6739156 GCF_000471905.2 Amborella trichopoda | reverse complement strand
TGTATAACAATATGAACAATTCAGATCACGAAGTCCACTTATTTCCGCATATAAGTGGAGTATTTCATATTTTACCTAAAATTTCAAACTCCGTACGTAAATCACTCTTAATTTTTTAAGGAAAAGAGCACAATATGCTCTTGTGTTACAGGGTGGGGTTAGTGTAATACAGGGACTTTATGTTATTTATCTATACCACAAAACCTAACCCTCCAGAAAATGTAATTAAACTCTCGAGGCCCTAAAACATAGCTCGCATCTAACTAATGAAATTTAAGGCTTTAAAAATAGTTAGATACGTAAACACTTGAAACAACCAAATGTTTTACAAAATACACTTTTTTTTGTGGGGCTTGAAATCCATTTTTTTTTATATCCATGATTATCAAGATGTCGATTACAAAACTTTATGCACCAGAAATGTATTTCTTTGAGAAGCCCAAGTATATTTTTCCTATGCTACAAGAGCTTTCTATGTCAAGCCCATGATGCTATGTAAGGGTGGCAATGGACTTGGGACTCGATGTCCCGACTTGACCTAAATAGTGTTATTACATAAATAATATTTAATATATACAATTTTAATAATATTTAAATAAGTATAACTATATATTGTTAATTATAATATTTAAATATATATATATATATATATTATTTTATTTCTTTATTTTGGGTCGCCCTCAATTGGGTCTGAGTCCAATCGCGTCTGGTTCCTATAATTTTTTCTGGCGTGGATCCGGGTCTTGCCGGATCCGACGCGACCAGTTGCGATGCGATGCGATGCTACGAATGGCCGTTTCTTATAAGCTCTTTTCAGGCATGTTTTACAATGTGAGTCATATTTCTAGTCCCAATGGCTCTATTTCTTTTCCAATAACCGTGCATAACGTAGAGGAGTGAGTTTAGATTACAGAAAAAACACAAGTTCAATCCAAACAAAAAAAGAATAAATTGTAGATAACTAGCCACCAAAGCAATAAGAATGTCATAAAGGAGAGTGTAAGACAAGATAAGGAAAAGACAATAAGAATCTATAACCGAAAAAGATAGTTACTTCTATTGATGAACAATAATTCCTTAAAAAAAATTTAGAATATTTCAGTCATAAGTTAGAGGCGAGTTATACACTCGGTGTTAAAATACGTTGTGATCGCTCTTAGCGGTTTTTTGATATATCACAAGAAATGCATATCCAAAGGATTCTCAAGCGATTCCACATGCATAAGTCAAATCTCATAAATACTCCAATTGACAAAGGGTATTCTATGAATCTCGCTATGTGTCTGCAGACAAGTTGAGATGAACAAAACTTCCTGTATTCTATTTTTCATTTTTTTCCACAAAATATTTTTTGATAAAATTTTGGGTGTCCCATCAGAAAATTAGGTTGAACCTAGAAAAAATATAAAAAAAATATTTTATGCAAAAATAAATGACCAAAATACCCGTAAGTAATTTTTATTACCGAAAATATTTTTTTAAATATTTTTATCACATGTGCCCATATTAGATCCATGTATGCCCCAAATTTTGCTTCAAAATTATATGTAGAATAAAAACAAAAAACACTATGAGCCATCCAATCAACATCTGACAGTCAAATACTAGCTTGTGACATTGTGACTCACGCCATCTCAACTATCTATGCAGATCTAATGCTGAGACCAAGGGTCATATATGTCATATATGTGTGTGGGGTAACATAAAAAGCTCTCCCATTACCATAAGGGGTTTTGGGGTTTTTTTTTTCTTTTAGCGCTATATCAAATCAAATTTGGAGAAATTTGAAACACATCGGGAAGCCCTCGTGTTGAGGCGTGTTTGGTAACTAGAAGCCGTGGATGCCAAAGCCTCTTCGTCATGGAATTGTAGCACTTTATGTTTTTGATAATGGGATTTGGGAAGTGTCGTAGTATTTTCGAAGCTGATGCTTCCTGTGGTTTCCAAAAAAGAATAAAACAGGGAAGATACGGCTTCCATGCTTCCCCATCCAGTTTTTGATGCTAAGGAAGACATGTCTTCCAAAACTACATCTTCTACGAAATAAACATGCGAATAAGTGATTTTTGGATTGGGGAGAATGGCATTCCAAATGGGACATCATTCTCCTTTGCCGGTAGTTGTTGCACAATGATTTAAACATATTTAAATTGATCAAATAGACAAATACAATTAAGGAATTTCTATTCATTTGAAGTTTACTTCTTAGAGAAATTTATTTACGAACCCCAAAAAATTGATGTATTACTGTGTGCTTCAAATTTTGGGACATATTGTATTGAGGTATTACTTTTTCGAATTTTTTATTCTCATTTTACCTAATTCAAAAGTCTGCCATTGGAACAGCCTAAAACACAAAAAAGTGATGTACTTTGGGTAGTTCACTTATGAGCATAGACTATAGATTTTTATGTTATACACACATTGAGAATACAACATCCATGTGATATTTTAGAAACATAGATATTTTTTGATACTTTTTACTATCATCACTCCATAAATACTTAATATCATGAAAGTTTACTTCCTACATTCTTTACGGCCAGTTTGGATGTCAAATAAAAAAACCTTCACATTGAAAAAAAATTATAATTTTTTTCATCCTTTATTAAGAAATATTATCATCTTTTTTTTATTAGTCTGCTGGACTGTTTGGATGGTGTGAACGTATTAAAAGCAAATTTGCATCCTATCCTTCCAAAATTGTCTTGCCAATCCAAAAAGTTTTCTCGTATCTCTCGCATCAATAAAACCTGCCACCTGAGCTTCTCGCTTACAAAATTGAGCTCTAATACGGGGAATATTGATCCCCCAATTTTGACCACGGGCCAAGTGCTCCCACCTAAAATACTCATTGGGATCATGAAGGGTGCACTCTCTCAAATATCGTAGGGGATCGTCATGTTGCTCGCCAGTGACATAGTGCACCACTTCAAGGGAAATGCAGTTTTGTATTGAAGCAATTTTGGGGCTCGACCAATCTCTGATTGCTCGAGGGTTTTGCGGAGGTACATGGCTCTGAGGAGCTGAAGCAGAGGTGTGCGAAGGCCAAGTAGATAGTGAATCTTTTTGATGAGTAACCATTCCAATAATTTTTTGAATCCAGTGATTAGAGAGAATAATTATGGGGCTTTGGTTGACATGAAAGTAATGGCGATTTAAGAGAAGATTAGAGATTCAAGGGTGGAGAGATTGTTTGGGAGCTTTGGGGTGAGGGCGGTCAAGTAGAGCCCTTCAGAGAAAATTAGGAATTCAAGGGCAAAGAGATTGTTTGGAAGCTTTGGGGTAACGGCGGCCAAGCAGAGCCCTAAGAAGAAGTCTTTGGATGCCTTGATTAGGAGGCTTCAAGATGCCGCCTAGGGCTTGCCATGGATGGTGCTTGAGAGGAGTTGTCATAGATGATGCTTGAGCTTATCTGGTATATTAGGAGAGCGAAAATGACAATGCCCTGCATATTCGAGACGAGAAGGGGTTTCGTGGTATGAAAGAAAATATTAGTTTTGTAGAGAGAGAAAGTGCCTAGGCTTACAAAGATGCTGCCTAGGGCGTGTGGCTTGAGCTTTTTCTAGTTTTGTAGAGAGAGAAAATGAAAATCCTCTCCTCATTTAGGAAGAGAAGGGGTTTACATGGGTGTGCTATGAGAGAAAAGGCTCCCATTTTGAATGGGTGAGAGAACCCCGCACTTTCATCCGAAAAAATTCAAGTCTTACTTGAATTAGTTTGGATGGTAACTTTTGCCTTGATATGGCAGCATCGTTTTCTTTCAATATAAAAATCTAGTAAATTCGAGCAGTTGTCCAAACGGGTCAAAGTTCGTTTCACAAGATTTTTGAAATGCAATCCAAAAATATTCTAATTTTGGATACATCCAAACTGGTACTTAATGACGCCCGATTGTGATAACCAATTTCAAGATTGACATTTCTAAGATTCATGCTATGTCAAACACTTCATTGACACATATGTACATATCTTCTTTTTTTTGGGTAAGTTCATATGTACATATCTCTCTACGTTTTTTATTGTTCAAATATTATCTTGTCTCCAAAGAGACACCATGTTGACACCGATGTACCACATAATAGAGGTTAAAGGGTTGAGATAGAATCGAGAATAGGGTTGTCAATTCATAGGGTTTGGGAGGGCTAGCCCTGGCCAAAACAATGCAGGGTGGCCCTGGGTTGGCCACGGGCTAAAAATATAGTTTCAGACCCAATCTACAACGAATTGGATGATATCGAGGCCTGTCTAGGTCCAGTCTAAAAAAAATGGAGATGAACAAGGCCAAGCGCTATATAGCGTTAAAAGAAGAAATAATTAATCTATGTAAAATATACTTGAAAAAAGTTAGGTCACGACAGTAGAGACCTGCACCCTAAACAAAATATTTATGTCCTTTCTTTTTTAGGTAATTCAGGAAGGAAAAAGGCCCCTAACCTTTTTTTTCATATAAATTAAGAAATTAGCTTTTTTGAAGGTGTCAGTGGGTTGTAAACAAGATTATAAACTACAATATGGTAATTAGGTATGGAGGTGCTACCACCACGACCCAGCTCGTTTGCTTTTTTAGCTTATTGGCCTTGCAAACTTTATCTCACGACCTAAATCTGGCCCCATCCCAAAAGCCCGTGGTGCAACAGCCTAATTGAGAAGGGTGTGGTTTGTAAAGAGCCGAGGCTCTACAAAATCAAAGCAAAGCCCACCTTCAAATAGTATCAAGAAATGTGATTTCAATATTGAAAATCTTTGTGATAGCCTTAAAATATATTTTCATCTTTAATTATAAAATTTAAAGCTTAAAAAATAGTGTAGATCAAGCTGAAAACTCGAAAATCTTGAAAATTGATGGTAAAAAAATGTGTTACAAGATGTACTATTTTCAAATCTTGAAATCCATTTTTTCTTATGTCCATGCATCTTGATGTCAAGATGATCAATTTGAGGATATTTGGGCATCAAACAACCTTTTTTAGTGAATTTTTTGAGGTAAGCTCTAATTTGATTGTTTAGAGCCTCAGCTCTATGTGAACTTTTTCCAATTGAGAAAGGAAGTGAAAAATAACTAAAGACCTAAATAAAGAGCGTGTATAGTATTGAGCCCATTCAAGCATACTATACACAACTCCCCTCGGGCAAAATATAGATATTTAAGAGTATTAGTTTTATCCAAAATTTTGAGATCTATCTAAATATCTCAAGATTATTATTTTAAAAAAGAAAGAAAAGATTTTGAGTTCTCTAGCATCTAGATCTTACTATTGTTGTTCGGTTTTAGGATATCACTTTATTTAAATACAAAGAGGGTGCAAATTAATTTTATTTTTACTTGGAAGTTGGTTATTAGGTTAAGAAAGATTATATTCTCAAAATTTGAGATCTAAAAAATATTCATAACTCTAGCTTTGCCCAAGTGATCAAATGGAGAGATTGCTCCTATAGCACCAAAGCTTTTCACCTAAATCCAAAGGTGCCTAAATGTAGAGGGTAGGGTAGAGAGGTGCCTAAATATAGAGGGTAGGGGAGAGAGCTGAATGAGAGAGAAAGGCTAACTATATAGGTGGCAATGGATCCAGATCCGACTTTCTAAAACTTGAATATAATGGGTTGGTTTCAAGTCCAAATCTTTGGACTCAAATACTATCTGAATTTAGGTCTGGGTTTGGATTCAAGTCTAGATCTGATAATGTTTTTTTGGGTCCTAATATGTGAAACAAATTTAAATATAATTAAATGTGTAATTATTTTAATTTTTTAGTAGTCCGATTGCCAGCTTTTTTTTTATCCGGATAGGAGGACCCGACCTGACCCGCTGCAACCCGAGAAAGGCAGAGTGAGAAGCAGAACATTTTGAAGTCAAGATTTCGAAAAGTGTGACGCCAACCTAAACTCACAACGCCAAATGCCAATGGAGAGAGGAGGGTTTCTGAGATAGAAAGAGAGGAGCCAACGGAAAGCGACTCAGAAATGCTCAAAGACCGATAAACTCAGAGAGAGACAGAGAGATACCAGAAGGGGAGGTTTAAGGTTTAAGGGTGTAGAGAGAGAGCCAGATAGAAAGTAACGAGGGCCGAATGGAAAGCGGCTCTGCCCATCCGCCACCCAAACGCCACTTTGATCCCCCGGAATGCAACGGCGCCACCCCCAAACGCCGCGTCTCCTCTTTCAAGTCGCCGCCGCCCCTTAAGATCACAGTTGGTGAAACCCTATTCCGAATCCTGTGCCCCGCCAACAAAACGGGCGGCGTTATCGGAAAAGGCGGCGGCATCATAAAGCAATTTCGCGATGAAACTGGGGCGAAGATTAGGATTGAAGAACCAGTTCCAGGTTGTGATGAAAGGGTGATTTTGATAATTGCACCCTCGCCGGAGCACCTTAAAAAGCATTCCGGTGATGAGGTCGCTAGAAACGAGGACTCTGTTGAGGAGGTGGCGGGGAAAGAGGAGGGAGGTGAGGCTGAGGTCGAGATTTCACCGGCTCAGAAAGCACTGGTTAGGGTTTTTGAGAGGATTTTGCAGGTCGATGGGGAGAGAGAGGAGAGGATAGAGAGAGAAGAGGATTTAGAGAGAGACAATGGTGAACAGAAGGTTTCTGTGGTCCCTGACTCTGTTGTTTGCCGGCTTTTGGCACCGGGTAATCAGGTGGGCTGTGTTCTTGGAAAGGGGGGCAAAGTGGTGGAAAAGATCAGGCAAGAGAGTGGTGCTCAAATTAGGGTTTTGTCGAAGGAGCAGTTACCACTGTCTGCTGCACTGGGTGATGAGTTGATCCAGGTACTGTTTTGTTGGTGTGGATTTTTGAGTTTTAGGGATTTTGTTGTTCATAGAGGACCTGCGTTTTTTTGTTCTTTCACTGTTTTGGACTCTAAAGAGCTCTTAGCTCAATGTGTTAAGTTTTCTTTGAAAAATATTAGCAGAAATGATATGTTCTTTTGTATTATTATTTTTTTAACTAAAAAAAAAAGTTCCATTTTTTGTTTTTTCTTTGGAGTTAAAAAAAATTGCTTGTTGTATTACTTTTATTGTAGTTATATTGCATGTTTTCCCCATATGGCATGCTTTATTGGACATTAAGAACCTGCACTGTTCATTTCTCTCTTTATGGTTTCTAAAAGAAAGATGAAATGACTCCATACTAGAATTATGTAAGTAACTAGGAAATGCTTAGTAACTCAATGAAAAGAAGCAAAAATAGGCTAGAAAAGAAACTGCATTGTTCAATTCTCCGATTATGTGGTTTTTAGGGGGAAAAGAGAATGAGCTTATACAGATGAATACAAAGATATAGAATTATATATAAATAACTAGGACATGCTTAGTAACTTAATGGAAAGACAAATTAGGCTAGAAAAGAACCTGCATTGTACAGTTCTCTGTTTATATGGTTTCTAAGAGAAAAAATGGAATGAATCCATACAGAGGAATACAAAGATTTAGAATTATATATAAATAACTAGGATATGCTTAGTAACTGAATGAAAAGCAAAGATAGGCTAGAAAAGAACATGCATTGTTCAATTCTCTGATTATCTGGTTACTAAGAGGAACACGGAATGAACCCATACAGAGGAATACAAAGATATGGAATTATATATAAATAACTAGGAAATACTTAGTAAGTTAATGAAAAGCAAAAATAGGCCAGAAAAGAACCTGCATTGTACAATTCTCTGTTTATATGGTTTCTAAGAGAAACATGGAATGAATCCATACAGTGTATTTCAAAGATATAGAATTATATATAAATAAGTAGGAAACGCTTAGTAACTCGATGAAAAGCAAAAATAGGCTTGAAAATAAAGAAAGAACTCACTAAATAGATGGCCACTTCTGCAGGCTACATCCTTATCATTATAAATGTGCCACTTTGAGGGGGCTGCTTTCTTATAGGACCCAAGATCAATTTCTTCTCTGTTATACCCTCTGCCCAAGGTCTTTTTTCATGACAAACAATCAAGTAAAAGGAAATAAGACAATATGGAAAAGGCTACCCATAAGTGATCTCATCTTCTACTTTTATTCTCACATAATCAAGTAGCAAGCATGCCTTCCTAAATAACTCCCTTAGTCGAATATATTTCCTTGTCAACTGAAGCATTATGCAATGTTTATATTTGGACCCCCTTCGAAATTTGGCTTAGTTACATGCAAACCTCCAAAGGAGAGCCTTGTCAGCTTTGTAGTCCTGAATCCTTGAAATTTGAAGCATTTTGTTTTTAATTATATTGCATGTTGCTCCATGTCCCCAATCTTTTGGGTTTTACTGCACTTGAAGGACCTGCATTGTTTGTTGTGTGGTTTCTATGGAGCTGCTTGCTCTCACCAGTTTAGTTTCTTCAAATGAAAGAGGAGTCTGGTTTAGTTTTTGGGTTATAATGCCCATGCCCCATTTGCTCAATGGTCGCAATCATTGACAACTTTCACTGAGTTCCATTCTATGTTGATTGGAGGGAAGATATTGCATACTTTCCTTAGTTTCAAAGAGAAAGGGACCGTTTACTTTGCTTGTATGGTTTTATGGGGGCAGTTGAATTGAATGGGCAGGAATTTTTAGCTTCTCGAATTTGGCTTTTGATGGCGAACAAATCCATAGTTCATAGAGGGGTCATATTATCCTCTTTGGAACTTCAAGAGATAGATTTCTGTTCTTTCAGGTTGCAATAATTATGGTCTGACTCAGGAAGTTGTAAATGTTGTTTGTAGGTTGATCAATTGCTTACTTCAGGTTCAAAATAATGTTAGGTTTATTTTTGCTTTGAAGTTTCAAATAGTCAATTAATTTATCAAAGATACATTGTTTTGGGAGCTTGGGCTAAAGTGTTGATCTTTTGCCTCTAATTTGTTTAGTATACAACCTTTATATTTTTTAGTATACAACCTTTATATATTTTAGTATACAACCTTTATGAATTGGATTGATGGGGTACTGGATCTTGTAGGAAATATTGAGTTCAGGTTTATCAGTATCCACTATTTTTCTGTGACTTTCAAGGAACAGTTTATTTGCGGAATGCACATGAAGTAGGTCCTCGCGGGATGGCTCGAATCTTCTCATTCAACATTGAAGATCGTGTGATTATGTAAATTTCTTCACCATCATGTTTGATGATGTGACTGTGAAGCTAAGAACATTCAATCACAATGAAATTGATATCATTCTCAGTTTGGCCTCAAAACATTCCCAAAATCCATTTCTTGCTATTATCTCGCTTACTATGAGTTTGGCCTCAAAACATTCCCCACACATCCCGCCCGTCCCCAACTCACATCTATAGCTCTTCATATGTATACTCTCCTCCTTAGCTAAAGAATGTGATTTTTTATTCTTAGCTCTTCATATGTATACTCTCCTCCTTAGCTAAAGAATGTGATTTTTTATTCTTAGCCTTATCGAAATGGAAACCTGTATTGCGCATTAATGAAGAGGGGTAGTATGCGTACAAGTGGATCAACGTTTGGCGTTAGTACTTTTTCTTTTAGTTCTCTTTCTAATTGATAATTCGTTTGTTGGAATCCTTTAATTCTGCTCTTATCTGGAGTTTGGCTAAGCGTAGGATATATATTTTATGAATTCATGCAATTCATATTATGCATTTGAAGCATAGACTTCCTGATCGAGTTTTTGTGGTGGATATAAAAATCTAAGAATTTAGAATTTACTCATTAGCTTTTCGGTTTCTTGGCAGATTATAGGGAGCATTGCGTCTGTAAAGAAAGCCCTTCTTTCTGTTTCAAGTTGTCTCCAGGATAACCCAAAATCGGATGCATCCAACTTTTCTTCTGGTAAGCCATTAGCATCGCTGGGTCATGGTTCAGGTTCTCATGCTCAACCAGGCCCATTCGCTTCTAGGGCTCCATCATATGGTCCTGGAGCTCCTCCCTTCGAATATCTATCAAGGAACCATCCTCCACTATCAGGACAAGAGACTGTGGGACATGGCCTTAGAAAGGTTCAAGATGATGAGGTCGTGTTCCGTTTATTGTGTGCAAATGACAAGGTTGGTAGTGTTATTGGCAGAGGAGGCTCCATTGTACGAACTTTGCAGAGTGAGACTGGTGCTTTGATCAGGATTGCTGATGCAGTTCCAGAATGCGATGAGCGGGTCATTGTTGTATCAGCATGGGAGGTGTGTATGTTTTCTGCGCCTAAAGCTTGTAGTACTTTTAGTGATATTTCCAAGTGATAGAGCCCAATTTGTACTTGCAATCGATTATCTAATAATTTATGTCTTTGATGGATTGGTCACCATTTAGAATTCATCAGCTTTCTTGGAAAGTTATCCCTTCTAATATGATACACATTGTATTTTATCCCTTCCAACTGTAAATACCTAGTGTTGCTCTTTTTCTAATTTGTCTTTTAGCTGTATTTCTTATACTATACAGTTTACAAAAAATATGAAAGCAAAAATACTGATAATAACTTGTAAAAAAATATTAATAATTTATGTCCCGTTTTTTTTTTGTGATGTTGTTTAAATTTTTGAATTATTTGAAACTAGAGATTATATGTTATACATCATAGAATGGTGTGCTGCTTCCGACTAATTTGGTAGAAGTATTAGATTTAGAGGTTATTAAATATTGGGAAATATATTAGAAACAATATTATTATATTCACTTTGGGGTTTATTCATTTTGGCTGGCAAAGGGAAGTGCTTCAGCTCTTCAGCAGATTCAGGGGAAGTATTTGCATGTAATATTTAAAAAATTAAAAGAACCTTTGTATATCTAGGATTTTCTTAAAAATTTTAATCTATAATGTTAATTTTTTCAAAGGTTTTGGATATGATATTGGTATGTGTCTGAAATTTTGGGTAATATGGGAGGCATTCTCATGAAATTTTCAATAAGTTGTGGCATTTTGATGAAGTTTTAAATATATCAGTAGATTTTTGAAATTTTTAACGATATATTTAAATTGACTGCTGTGATTTGCTTTGCTTCGGTTTCGGGCCTGAAACTAAAGACTTTGAAGGATGTGCCGAAGTGAAGTGTGGGTTATAGCATTTTATTTGGAGAGAATTTGACATAGGTGAATCTGATAACATTGGTTAGAAAACTGTTTATTGCGGTTGTTCCTACAGGCTTGGACCCTTATTTTTTGAAATGTTGACAGTATGATTGTATTGCTATAAACAAAAATTACAACTTGTCTAGTGGGGTTCAAAAGTTGGGTGCATTTCAAAGATCACATACAAAAAAATGGCACTGTGCACTCAAAAGAGAAGCAAAAAATGGCACTGTGCACTCAAAAGAGAAGCAAAAAAGTAAACTGTGGAACTGAGCTCCAAAAAATGCTATTAGGTCCGACCAGAGACACTAGCTGCACCCTCTTTGCTAGTAGATCTGCTGTAGAATTTGCCTCTTGCCAGGTATGCTGAAAGGAGTTGCGTATATGCCTGCAAAAAAGAAATTTGCTGAAAAATATTCTCTAGGCGCCATGGGCAGGTGGAAGCATTGGAAGCCCTTTCTTGGACTTATGAGGAATAAGGTTTTTTATTTTTTTTAATAACAAAGTTATGAGGAATAAGTGTTATTTGGTTATTTTGGATTCCTATGAATTCATCTTTTGATTACATGAAGTGTTATTTGGTTATTTTGGATTCCTATGAATTCATCTTTTGATTACATGGATGTTTATGCAGAATTCAGAATCACAGCGGTCTCCTGCACAAGATGCTGTTATTCGTGTCCAAACCAGGATTTCAGAGTCCTTGGTTATGGAGAAAGGTGCTATGGTTTCTGCAAAGCTCCTTGTTCCTTCAAACCAGGTCGGTTGTGTGCTAGGAAAGGGAGGGGCAATCATAGCTGAAATGAGAAGAGTTACAGGAACAAGTATACGTATTTTCGTGAAAGACCAAGTGCCAAAATGTGCTTCAGCAAATGACGAACTAGTCCAGGTGAGTTAATATAGCTACTTTTATCTTTTATTTTATAAATATTTTTTCTGGCTCTTTGCATGAGCAAGTCGATTAGGTTTTTATTTTGTTTTTGTCAGTAAATGTTCAATCAGTTGTTTTAGTTATCAATTGTAGATAATCAATTATTTCACAATTCTATCAGCGTGCTTTTTTATGTTTGGGGCATTGATATTTGATAACTTGTTCACTTAGGTCTCTCTCTTAACGTGGCATGCTTGGTTTCCATAGAGGGTTACATGCATCTTTCTCTAACCACCTTGTGTCTTTATAACTGTAATTGTTGCGAAATTTTATTGGGGATGATTACATTTTTATAATTTTCTAACCTCCTAACTGTCAAACTAGCTGTTTGTTTTAAAATATTTAATTATAGGCTCCTGCAGTATAAAAAGTGACGATTTCTATTCCCTTGAAATTGTCAAAAATCCAGTGGATCAGTTTTTTTTTTTGACAATGTAAATCCAGTGGATCATTGTTCTGAGGTCCATAACTTCCAATTCTTGTCGGTTTTGAGTGGGGCTGAAAGGTATTCCAGCTTCTGGCCAAATTTCAGTTAAACAAGCACACTTTTTATGGTAGGTGGATGCGTGGGGTAAATGGACAAGGCTAATTAGATGGTAAGCATTTTCTTTTCTTTTGTATGGATTTTCTCAATTGCATTTGTTTGCAGGTCACTGGTAGCTTGCAAGGAGTTCAGGATGCTTTATTTCATATCACGAGCAAGATACGTGATCATCTCTTTCCTAATAAACCACAGCCCAGAGTTGGTCATGGCCCTCCTTTTATGTCTTCTACATCAGAAATTCCACCTCCACCCCATGATCCATATAGAATGAGACCTGAGATGGCCTCTTCTCCAAGAATGTATTCGTCAGTTGGGTTCTCCAATAACATCGAACGATTCCCTCGTCCTCATCATAGTATGGATCACTTTGAAAATGATTCATATTTATATCGTGGTGAGAGGTCAGGATTGGGTCCCTCTTTTGATCGTCCTCCTTCTCCAAGGGCATGGGCTCCTCAGGTATAGTGGGTTTTGCACCTTTAAGTTCTATGTCAGTCTCAAGTATTTTAGGAAAGAGAGTTTGTCTTGTTCCTCCATTTTATCTGTTTGCCTTGTTCCTCCATTTTATCTGTTTGCCTTGTTCCTCCATTTTATCTTTCAAAATTGTGGTAAAGGCATTAATTATTAGAGAAAAAATTAAAGTAAAACAGCTGCTTTGTGTGCAGCCAGTAGGGGACAGTGGAACTCCTAGAGGCGTGACAGATATGGGAAGGCCTCTTGGTCCAAGAGGTTCAGGCTTAGGAAGGTAAACTGTCATTTTGTTATATGTGGCTTCAGTGAACCTTTGTTTTTATATAGTTTGGTTCATGAGATGTATTAAATGCATAGTTTCAAAAAGTGCTAGGCGGGTCCTAGGCGGCCTAGGGGTCCAGGTCGCCCAGCGCCTAGGCAGGCGCCCCAGCGGGCACCCAGAACCTAGGCGGCCCAGTCGAATCCAAAAAGGATGCTCAGTCAAATATGCTTCTAAGGACTTTAAATCTTCTAAAAAACCCCCCAATAGATTTATAAAACATCAAAAATTAAATCTAATATCAATGAGTGATGTTTTGATTAATTTTTATCAATTTTGAAAAAAAAAAATTTCTGCCTCTGGGCGGGGTGGCCGCCTAGGCGGGGCGCAGGATTTGGGCACTGGGCGCCCGCCTAGGCGGGTTCCGTACCGCCTAGGCAGCCGCCTAGGCCTGGGCGATGTGCCCAAGCCTTCTAGACCGCTTAGGCGGTCTGTTTTTTGAATCACTGATTAAGTGGCATATGATCTGAGCATGAATCCCATGCAGCTGCATATGAATCAATTGCAGCTGTACATTGGGGTTCCTGTCATGTGTGCCATTGAATCTCTCTCTCTCTCTCTCTCTCTCTCTCTCTCTCTCTCTGTGCTGCTGGTGAATTGGAAAGGATGCAAATTGAACCTTCAAGCAAATGATTGAAACACAAAGCACCATGCCCTTTGGCTACGGGCCAACTGTAGTTTTTCTATTTAGGTAAACAGGTCTCGTAGGCTTCGTCTTAGTGGTAGATATATCGGTTTGGATTGTCTTAGTGGTAGATATATATCGGTTTGGGTAAGGAAGGTCAAGGATTCAAAGCCTTTATGTTCATCCCAAAAAGCCCAAACAAGCTAAATTACCCTTTTTGTCTCCTTATTGGTGGTTAGACGTCAGTTCTTTTGATTGAATGGTCCTGGCTTGCTTCATTTGCTTCCTGAAAATCAATGTATCGAGTTTTTTATCCAAAAATGGATCAATCTATTCATTTGGTTTAATGCAAATCTTCATTGTAATAGATTGTTGATTTGCAATATATTATGGTCCTACAATTGTAAACCTTGTGCCCTGAAACAGTTAGTTGCACTGAATGAGACGTATTCCTGATAAGGCGTGTGTCAGGAATATCTCTGTTCTTAAAATCTATTCCTTCTTTGAACTGCCTTCCTATGCATGTTCACTAATAAATAGCTTTATGCAGTGGAAGCCAATCTGCTGTCGTAACAAGTACCACTGTAGAAGTTGTAGTCCCTCAATATTTGATGGGGTCAATTTTTGGAGAGAATGGAAGCAATCTAAATCAAATCAGACAGGTGCTTGCTTGTGCCAATTTTACATCTCTCTCTCTCTCTTATCTGTCTATGTACTGTCTACGTCTACGTCTCTA
>NW_006498608.1:6686179-6724362 GCF_000471905.2 Amborella trichopoda | reverse complement strand
GTACGTACGTACGTACGTACGTACGTACGTACGTACGTACGTACGTACGTACGTACGTACGTACGTACGTACTACGTACTCGTACTACGTCTACGTCTCTCTCTCTCTCTCTCTCTCTCTCTCTCTCTCTCTCTCTCTCTCTCTCTCTCTCTCTCTCTCTCTCTCTCTCTCTCTCTCTCTCTCTCCTGAATCTGCAATGCTATGATCAGATATCAGGCGCCAAGGTGAACATGCATGATCCAAGACCTGGTGCCTTGGAAGGATTGGTAGTCATATCAGGAACCCCTGATCAAACTCATGCTGCACAGAGCCTTCTCCATGCTTTCATTCTTAGTGGACAGTCAACACCATGATCCATCATATTGGTATGTGCAAGTTTATCAATTCCTTTATGGATTCATTTTCCTCCTTTTTCTTATGTTTTTGGTTCAGCTAATCTTTTGTGGGATTGCTGTGAAAATTATGTGTACGTTTTGATTGGTATCCCTTTATCCAACAGTTGAAGAGGGGAGGATGCACATGTAGATTAGACAAAAATGGAAAAAACATATCCCCCGATTTATTCGGAAGTATCAGAAAATCCAATTTTGTCTCAGGTGTGAGAAGTATGGAACTCAGACATTCATTTTAGGATTCTGATAACTTTAGTGTCTGAACCCACACCTATATTTATATTAATTGCTCTCAAGAAAGGGGGGCCTATTTTTTGAAACCCTAACTAATAAGTTTTCTTGATAGAGTTTTGTGTTGAGGAATACTGATGTGTTTTTGTTAGTTGAATTTTCTTCGAAGATGGCGGCCAAATCGGCTGCATGTAAATTATTTCAGGTTGGCACCTATGAGCCAATGAATGAAGTGTTATCTATAGAACTTTGCCTTGACATTGGTTTACTCTAAAGTTTTGACTAAGATTTCTTGGGTGATTTTTGGCATTTAAACTCCAGTTTTGGGGTATTTCAAGATGGGTTCTTGGATCATATGGATCATAGCTGGATGCTGAGGATGATATGTGAATTAATTATGTATTGATTGACATAACCAGGATTCATTACTTCATTAAAGTATCTCATTTAGCTGTTCTTTTTCTTTTTCGGTTCTTTTCAAACTATTGTCTATAGTACATTCTTTTTCTTCTGCCTGGAAATTGGCTTCAGCAAGAACAGGAATGAATGGGGCAATGAGATATATTAAATTTAGGTATCGATCAATGTGTATCTAGAGAATCACAGAGACAGAGAAAGAGAGATGCCTTAAATTTAGGAGAATTTATCCAAATAATTTAACTATCAACTATATAAATTTGGAAAAATATATAATTAGAAGCATACAATAAAATCATTTACTTCTTGATTAAAAAGTTCTCAAACCAAACCGTGAGTCTGGTCTTGCTTGTGCCATACGTTGTACCATGACGTCTAAGAAATTTTTTATTGGGCTTATTTGATCATTTTTTTATATTTTTTTATTTCTAAAAGAGCGCCGAGAATGAGAGACCTTAGAGCATATTTTTACACGAATCAAATGTGCCTTTAATGAAAAATATATATTTTTTATTTGGAACACAGAACTTGCAAGGGGAAGTTTTATCATGTGAAAATATTTTTACACGGCTCATATGTGAATGAAAAATACATATTTTTTATTTGGAACTCAGAACATGCAAATGTAAGGGCAAAAATATCAAAATATCATTTTCAAGATCCAAAATCCAAAATAGAGGCATTATGGCTAACTAGTGATATGCACGTTCGTTTTACAAGAGATTGATTATTAATTATAAAAATAAATTTTTATTCTAATTAATATTTTAAAATGACTTTCGATTATAGAGAGAGAGCTTCTAGATCCATCTTTACATAATTCTAGAGAGAAAAAAAACCTACTTTGTCTTATTTGATAAAAATAATTGAGAAACAATTTAGTGAATACAAAAATATTTTTTTTTTATTGTAATTTAATGCATTCTCCTTACTTATGGGTCAAATTAAAGCCCAAAAATTTCCTTATTATATTTTTGTTGGTTTTACTTATATTAGTCACTAAATTAATTTTACTTATATTATATTATATATATATATATATTAGTTATTTATAAGTTAGTATTATTTTGATAAATTAACAAAACTAAAGATGCAAAAATGAAAAACAATAAAGAAATTATCTTTTTCTTTTTTTTATTTAGCATTATATGTTCTACTATATTATTAATTTATATAATTTGTATTGTTAATATGTTATTAATTATTTTTAATTACAAAATACATATATTATTCATTTTAAGTAAAAATTATTTAAAAAATTAGATAATATGAAAATACAAAAATATATTACGTGATACATATAATAAAACCATAATAAACATGTATCTATTACAATCATAATTAATCATAGTGTTGGTATTATTTATTTTTCCTCCTTTTATGATGGTAAAAATATTTTTTCTTTTTTTGAAATTTTATTTTGAAATTTGAAAATTATAAATAAAAAAAAGTACAGATAGAAAATGAAAGGAATAGAAAAAGCAAAACATAAATAAATAAAAGCAAATCGGAAGAGCTTTCTTTTCTTTTCTTTTTTCAATTACTAATTATAGTGATACTATAATTTTTTATTTTTTATTTGCTAATGCAACTTGTATTTTGAGGTTGTTATTTCTACAATATAATTTAAAGTTTTTATTGAAATATAAAAAAAATAAAGTATAATATGTGTAAATGGAAGCTATAAAGAGAGAATTTTGAAATGTGGAAGAGAGGTAGATAACTTTTTTAAAAGTTGATCTATTAGGAAAGAAAGAGAGTGGATTTACGTGAGAATAATTGTGAGGAGAGAGAAGATACAGAAAATCGTAGAAAGAAGGGGAGATTTATTAGGAGAGAGAAGATAGGATAATTGTTTTAGGAAATTTGATTTATTAGGAGAGAGGTTGGTACTTGAGAATATTAGTGAAGAGAGAGATAGAGAGAAAAACGTGGGAGAATTGTAGTATTATATTAGTATATATTTTATAATAAGTCAATAATTATTATTGAAATTAATAGTATTAAATATATTTAGTGCCAAGAGATTATTATTTTCTTAAGAATACAATATACTTGTATGATTAATATATCAAAAAAATAAATTGCTGCAATTAAACCATTGTTCATAGAATTGCCCAATCTAACTGCAAACCACCCGATAAGATTGGAACTGGCTGGTTCCGGTTTTGGGCAGTTAGGGGATCAACCGGAATTTTTTTTTAAAAAAAATGTATATAAATTCTCAAAAATAAGGAATTTGATTTGTAATGCATTTTTAAATATTCTTTACATTATGTTAAAGATTAAAAATTGTTTTGGTCATTAATACTCACTTTTATATTTTTTCATCTTTTTTAGAAAATTTTAAAAGTAGCCCATGGAAAATATAACATGGGTTAAAATCCATTTTTTTTCATTAATTTTCAACTTGATTTGAAAGTGTTTTGTTTTAATCATTTTTTATATTTTTTCTTATTTTAATAGATTTTTTTGTATGTTTTTTAACATTTTTTTTACCGCCTAGGACTTGCCCGATTATAGCGGTTGAATCAGCCGATTTATTGGTTAGGCCATGCCCAGACTCATGTCCGATTAACTATTCCGGTTCGATTTTGCAAAGATTGAGTATACATAAAAAATGAAAATTCACTTAATGCAAAGATATATTAAATTATATTTAAATATATTTCGCTTATTTGGAACCGGAAAATAAACCTGGAGTCGAATAGTATTCGGATCCAAGACCCCTACGCATATCAGGATCGGGTCTACCTCTCGGGTTCCACATAGGGTCCGAGTCCATTGCCAACCCTAGTGTATTTGCTCACGCGGGACCACGAAATCTTTCGCGCTTTCGTTAACGTAGATTCCTAGTTTCTCGGGGGAATGGATTCTTCATTTTAACCCATATTCTGTCTGATTTTCGAACCATCAAACTCTCTCTCTCTCTAAAAATCAAACAATCAAATGTGTAGAAATAAGCTCAGAAAATGCGATCCGAGACCTATACTCCACCTTCTCATTTACCTTCTCTTCATCTATGCAACTTTACTCGTTATTCATACGATTTTTGGGCGTCTTTTTATAGGGAATCACGCCGTCAAGATCAAAAGATCGGCCACTCTTCCCCTTCGTTTCAACTCGCAAGGCACCTTCAAGATTCTGCAGGTTTATTATCACCTTCTTCCTCTGAGAATTTCAGTTGATTTCGTATTTTTTTGGGCTTCAATTGATGAAAGTTTCCACGGGTTTTTGTTTTTATGCTTTGCGGTTTGAGAGATTCGTAGCATTTCGTTTTCCTTGGATTCGTTTCTCTCTTTGAGGTATGAAAGTTGTGGCATTGTTTCATTATGCTGCTTTGGAGGTTGTAGATTATCTGCTTTAAGCTATGAAAAATTCATCAGATTTTTTTCTTGTCTGCATCAGTTGTTGAAACTTTCAATAGATTTCCCTTTTTTTTTTTGAGCTCCGAAGTTTCTGTGGATTTTGGTTTTTTTGCTTTGATGTTTTGACACTTTCAGTGGATTTTGCTTCCTTGGATTCGTATCTCTGTTTGAGCTTTGAAAAGATGAGGACATTACGGTTTTCTTGCTCTGATCTTTGAACTTTCAGTAGATTTCATTTTCTTTGATTCAGTTATTGAAAATTTCAGTAGATTTCAATTATTTTTTGTTGAGATTTTAAATTTTCATCTTGCTTTTGACCTTTGAATTTTTTTAGCAGAATTGATTTCCTCTGCTTGAGTTGTTGAAAACTTCAAACCATGGAAAGAAGTTGCTAACAATTTTAGCAATTGTTATTGTTCTTACTTAGATCTTCAAAAATTTCAGTGAGAATTTTTTTATCCTTAAAATTTCAGTGAAATTTCACTGAAATATTCACTGGATAGCGTTTTGATGAATGCGCAGGTTGCTGATATGCATTTTGCAAATGGGGTAATGAGCAGATGCAGAGACGTTTTGCCCTTTGAGTTTCATTACTGTACCGATCTTAACACTTCGGATTTCTTTAGAAGAATAGTGAGAGAAGAGAGACCAGACTTTATTGCTTTTACAGGTAATGGCCTAAAATTTCTTTTCAAAATAAAAAAATAATAATAATTGGAGAAATTTAAGAAACTTGGAGAGGAAAAAATATAAAAAATATCTATATTTGCAAAAAATAGAATAAACATGGATATGACGATAAGACTTGTATATCTATGTTACGAGGGGGTCACAATTACTGTTAACCGTTAGATGTGAAATCCATTAGATGGGGGACTGTGCTATATACCTAATTCATTGTTCAAAAATGGTATTTCACAAAATTTGTGAAGCACACCCCTAACCGCGTGATTTCACATCAGATGGCTAACCGCGTGATTTCACATCAGATGGCTAAGAGTGGATGGCTAAGAGTGATTATGACTTGTACCAAAGGTAAACGGTCCTGCAGTATCTAGTCCCTTCTTTATGCAATTCAAACGTAATAGACTTTGATTTTCACTATATTTTTGATGAATTTATGCCCTGTACTCTTATCTAAAATTATATTTATTTCTGGAAAATGGTTACATGAGCCGATCAGCCTATCGCACTTTATAGGCCGGAACAGCCATGACTGAGGGGAAAAGAGACAAACGGCCCAAACTTGCAGGCTAATAATATTAGGATTTTGAGAAAAATAGGGTTCCTGTGGACCCCAAATTTTGCTGACATGAAGGCTTCATCTAGCTGAAAAAAAAAAAAAAAAAAAAAAAAAAAAGGAAAGAAAGAAGAGGAGGGGTTGTATGATAAAAATTTATCATAGAATGAGTCTGCCATATTGTGTTCCTGCTTCGATCCTAGCCATCCAGCCTTTACCGATTGGCTCATAGAGTTGTCTCCTTTTCATATTCAAAGCCCATATTTATATTTAGGCATTGTTTTTTTATCAATCAATTGAAAAAAACTTTCATGGAAGGAAAAATTGTTGCACTAACTATGAGATTTTTCATCATTTTTGTTATAAAAAAGATGATTTTTTTGTTTCTTACTCATTCCAAACTTCCAATTTTTAGTCTGGAGTAGGGGATTAGGCATTTGACCCTTTTGTATATGATGAAATCTAAGGAGCAAACAAATTACTGAGGTCCTTGATTTCTCTTTGCAAGGTGCAATCCACAGAATAAGACAATTGGAAGGTAGCACAAATACAAATTAGAAAAGTATAAACAATACCATTTAAGACAATTGGAAGGTAGCATAAATACAAATTAGAAAAGTATAAACATGACCATTTATCTTTGGCATAAGAAGGTCGCAATTACTCTTACTTGTTGGATGTGAAATCGGTCTGTTTGGTGTGTGCTATTGGCCAAAACCAACGTTAAAAAAAAAAAAGTCTCAAATTTTGTTAAACACCCCAAGCTGCCTAATTTCACTCCAGACTGCCAGCTAATACCAAGGGTAATGGTCTTATAGTATACAATTTCAGATAGATATAGAGATTCTCAAGTGTATTCATTATATAATAATACTTAAAAACATTAAAAGGTGTGGAAAGTATGAGTGCTCTGAAGTCACTTGTACTAGTTTGGACAATTCTCTTCACCTTATTGAAAGCATCAAATTATTTGGTTTCGGAAAACCAAGGTCTTAGATGCTGGTTGTCAAGGTTTGTGTCCTTTGGTTTCATTTGTTTTGCCCCTTAAATAGGAGATAACATATTTGGACCAAGCACATCTGATGCTGCTGAGTCTCTTATTAAAGCCTTTCATCCAGCCATTGAATCTAAGATACCTTGGGCTGCTATTTTGGGAAACCATGACCAAGAATCAACCATGACTCGGGAAGAGTTGATGACTTATTTATCTGCAATGGATTATTCAGTTTCACAAGTTAATCCAGTTACATATGGCTACTCTGATGGGGAGAAGAAGGTTAGAGAGATAGATGGGTTTGGCAATTATAATATTGAAGTGAGTGGTGCTATTGGTTCAGAACTAGCCAATATGAGTATTCTCAATCTTTATTTTCTTGATAGTGGAGATCGGTCCACTGTTCCGGGAATTCGTGGGTATGGATGGATCAGAGAAACTCAGCAAATTTGGCTTCGGCAAATTTCTGAAATGATAAAGGTATGATATGAGGACTCAACTACTATATATATATGGGTTTTGTATATAGCTTATACTGGTTCTCCAATCTTAACTTGTCCAATTCTTAGAGGGTATAATGGCAACATCTCTCTGTTTAATAAACACTTCCACATACCCCAAGTAAGGAGCAGTACTTCTGCTTCTTTGATAATTAGAAGGTATAATGGCAACATCTCTCTGTTTAATAAACACTTCCACATACCCCAAGTAAGGAGCATCACTTCTGCTTCTTTGATAATTAGAAGGTATAATGGCAACATCTCTCTGTTTAATAAACACTTCCACATACCCCAAGTAAGGAGCAGTACTTCTGCTTCTTTGATAATTAGTTAATTCATTTTGATGCCATGCTTTTGAAGCTTTAATCTACAATTTTGTGAAATTTTGGATTTTGTTTTGGACTTGTAAAAGTGAAGACAAATAAATGGCATGTCAAAATTTTGAATTTCGATCAGAAACCATGTATTAAGAGGGTAAAAAAAGACTATAATGTATTTTGCAGTTGGCTAGAATTATATTGTTATTCCCCTGTAAAGTTTATAGTTCGTGTCAACATTCATCTTAGAATCATATTTCATTTGATCTTGGTTTGAGTTTTGGCTGGTTCGGCCCATTCTCTATAACCAGTATTCTCATCTTTAATACTAACTATTGTAACCGGAGATTCTCTTTTTGAGTTTTTTACGGGCTTATCCGATGGCAAAACTAGTTTTGCCTTACTCCTGTGAGAGAGAGAGAGAGAGACCATTGCTGCTACGCAAACCATCACAGCACACTTTCTGAATGGTACTTGCTACTCAATGCCATCTCTTCTTCTTTCTTTCTTCGTTTTTTTTTTTTTGGTAGGACATTTTCAGTGATTATCTCTTCTTGCATTTAGCTCTCACAAACTTTGCAGGTCTATATTGTTAGAGAACTGAGAGCACCATGGGATTTTGGTACTGACAGGACAAGCAAAGGGCAGGTCCAGCACCTGATACTCACCGACCGCCTTCTCTCGCTTTCTTTCACATTCCAATTCCCGAAGTTCGACAACTATGGTTCACCAAATTTGTTGGTCAGTTTCAAGAGGGAGTTGCATGTCCTACCTATAACTCAGGTGTTCTAAATACACTCATCAACATGGGAGATGTAAAGGCAGTCTTCTTAGGCCATGATCACACTAATGATTTTTGTGGAGAGCTCAATGGGATCTGGTTTTGCTATGGAGGAGGTTTCGGGTACCATGGTTATGGGAAAGCAGGGTGGCATAGGAGAGTTAGGGTTATACTGGCTGAGCTAGAGAGAGGTGAGAGAAACTGGAAAGGGGTCCATAGAATCAAGACATGGAAAAGATTGGATGATGGGAGCTTGAGCAAGATTGATGAGCTGGTGTTGTGGACTAATCCCTTGTCCACCTGATATTAAGCCTTTGTCAAAGCTTCTTGAGGTGGTGAAGAGGTTTGCTCAGATGAACTGCTGAGATTTTACATCTGGTTGGCCAAGAACTGAATTGAGTCATCGTGAATGGACTGTTTGGATTGTGATTTATTGGAATGGAGATTTGAGATGGAACTCGAGTCTTGGTAGGTCAGAGCCATTAATTTATGAACTCATCTGTAGTGTGTGTGGATTATCAAGAACAGTCCTGAACTTAGGAATTGGAGTGTTTGAAACATGGAAGAGTAGGAAACTTTTGAAAAATCCTGATTGGTTTCACTCCCCTGTAAATTTTATTGCGACTCAAAGTTCTTACCATTACACTAAGAAAAATATTTTTCAATTGAAATTTTAGGACTTTAGGCAGTTGTATGAATGCTGGTTCCATTTATTTGAATTTGAAAACCCCCTGCCTTATTTTAGTCCCTCACACCTTTAACCTGTGTCCAAAAGAACATCTCCAAAACCATGGCGTATTGAAACCCCTCTCTCTACACCCCTTCCTCCTCTCTCTATCTCAAACTGCCCAACAAAAAGCCTCTCTCTCTTCTATGAAACCTTAAACCCCACCCCTCTGCCCTCCTCTTGTCCCTCTTTCTCTCATCTCAAACCTCCCCTGACCCCTTCTCTTTCCCATCCTCTACGCATACTCTCTTGACCCTATTCTTCAATCTCTCTCTCTCTCCATTTTGAATTAGGTTGGGTAGGTAGAGATGGAGAGAGAGGTATCAATCGATTATGGATCTGTGGGTATTTTTTTTGGGATATGGGTTAAAGGTGATGTTAAGATAAAGAACACAGTTAAAACGGTAATTTAGATAGCGAAAACATGAAGGAGAGGGTTTAATGTCTAAATAATTAGGGTTTAATGTCTAATTATTAAAAATTTAAGAGATCCACATGTTTTTAGTTAGCTAAAATAAAGATTACTTTTGATTACTTTTTGGGGAAATTCATCAAGGCCGAGAATATGCATTTGAAATGGAAAATTATACAATTAGACATTTTATTTTTGGTGCAAGGTTGTCACAGTTAATCTTGACCATTGAGTGTGAAATTAGATAGATGCATTTATAGCATTGATCGAGCTCAAACTTCAAAAAAAAACTTCTTGAACTTTGTGGCATACCCAAGCTATCAGATTTCACATCAAATGTTTGTAGGAATTGTGACCTTCTTGTGTCAAAGATAAATGGTCTTTATTCTATTCCATTTCAAATTGTGGAAATTATAGTATATATAATAAAACTTGGAAATATCCACATCCCATGGTTAGATGCTTTTTTGTAAATTATTAGCGATAATAAATGTATGTAACGATGCCTTAAAGTTGCCATGTAGATCAACTAGATCATTTGTTGATGTTAATACTGAACAAGAAGCATCTAAGTGAATCACACCACATTTATGTAACATGGACACGTGTGTGAATGGGTCTTTACGTTCCCCGACGTGTTAGGAATATGACACTTGTGTCTGGTATTTTAGATGTCTGAACGCTTCTTAGACATTCTTTTAATGATCTTACGAGATCCTCCCACATCTATGTGTGTAAGCCAAGTTTCACATCAATGTGATAATTTGTTTAGAGATATGTATTAAATTTAATAGTGATTATTTTGGGTCCTACACACATAAGTGTGGAAGGGTTTCATATGATCATTACTCTTTTTTTTTTTTAGATGTCTGTGTCAAATTTGATGGTGATCATTTCGAGTCCTACACACATGGGTGTGGAAGAGTTTCATATGATCATTACTCTTTTTTTTATATTGGTATTATCAAAAGGGAAATGTCCTGGTGAGACCTTCCCACACTCATGTATGTAGCCCAAAGAATCACTGTTAAATTTGGCATTATCTCTAGAAAAGTTAAATCCCACACCCATGTGATAACTTTTCTAGTCTAGAGATCTGTATCAAATTCAATGGTGATCCTTCGAAATATCTTTGTTAGATGCTAAACATCGTCCATCCATATAAGCATATTTCCTATTTTTCCAAATAAGATATTTTGCATATGACATCCAACACCAACTATGCTAATTTCCCACGCATTGCATGATCTCCAATCTAGTTTATTAATCTTGAACCTTAGTTTAAAATTATGAATTTTTCATTTTAAATTTTTAGTTTTAACTAATATGTGCCAAAATAAACAATAGATTTGTAAGCCATTGCTATAAAGTGTCCTATTTATAACATCTAATATATGTTATTCATAAAAATTAAGATAATGATAGCTATCCTCTCGAACTTTTAGAGAAGGGTGTCATGGAAGTGAGAGGTTACTGGGAGGAGAGAGAGAAGTGTTCGGAAAAACATAGGAGGAGAGTGAAAGTGGGAGATGCATGAAGAGAGAGAAAGAGAGAAGTTTGGAGTATATAAGTGAAGAGAGAGAAAAGATTGGGTTTAAAAATAGCATGTATTTCTCACATTTATTTAGGTCAAAAAATACGTTTAAAGTGGTCACCTGGTCAGAAGATATTTTTTGAAACATTGAGTTTATTTAGAAATAAAACCTAAAAATAGAAAATATGAAGATATTTTCTTATTAATTAATGCCAGTATATACATATTAATGTGGGATGGTAGGAGCATATTTTTGAATTCTTTACAATCACGATTTTTGTTCTAAAACTTGTAACTTTTAGCAGCTGAAATATGATATTACTACGCCCTATTTATTATTTTAATTATATTTTTCTGCATTTAATTATTTTGAACTAATTTATGCCTTGATAAAATAAGAGCATTTCCCGCCTGTATCACAAGAAAATTCTTAATCATAAAATTTATCCACAACAACCATAATAATATATCATATATTATTTGCTGAAAAATATTAAGAATGCGAGGGGAGATTGATTTACGAATCGAAAATCTTTCATAGATTAGATGTAAAAAGTTTGGGGGAAAAAAATCATTGAGAGGAAATAAAAATTCATATCAATATTTTTTTTCTTGATTGATAATTCACATTCACATTTATTATATATCCATATCATGTGTATTATAAAAAGAAAAGGTTTCTATATAATTTGTTAGAAGATGAACTATTTTTAGGACTAAAAATCCCTTTTTTTTTCATGTTTATGAATATTGAAGTCGAGATGATCGATTTGAGGGGTTTTCAACATTCAGGACAGCCTTTTCTTTAGTGGGTTTTTTCAATGCACCTTACTCATACAGTGACACCTTATATAAACTTTTTTTATAATATAATGTAAGATTCAGTGACACCTTATATAAACCATTTTTTGAACTTAAAATTTCATAATTGAGGGTAACAATAAACTTTTATATGATTGCAAGGTTTTGCGGCACCGAAACTGCATTTTCGGTATAGTTTTGAGGTATACCTTATTTCAATAATATAAGGTTGACACCTTATACAAACCTCACCTTTATTTTGTTTGCCCCCATTATTTATATTCATAATCCGAACCTTAAAAGACCATAAAAAAATTTCCCCAATTTGGGTACTAAATTGCTGTGTAATTTATATAAAAACTATAGTTATTATAAGCGACTTCCCTCGTGGATACAACCGCCATTAATTTTTATGGTTTACCCTTAGATAAATATATAGGGATAATCCAATATATTTGAAACAAGATAACTATTTATCACAAGAGTTAACCCGATGACATATATTTAGGTTGATGTGGCTTTAAATTTATTTATTATTTAAATTCTTATGGGGTACTAGAATTTTACATATAATTATTGAAAAAGGAAAACATTTGCCATATATTTCATGTTTGAAAATTGAAGCAAAATATTTAAGATGTGTCCTTAAACTTATAAATTATTGGAAAATTAAAAAATACAAGTTTTCATATAATTATTCATAAAAAAACACTTCAATGTAATTCATTTTTCTAATTTAATTCAATTTTCAAATTTTGAAGTAACAACATAATTAGGACCATGTTAAGTTAAATTCACAAATTATAGAATAATTATAAAGCAATAATATTTGTCATATAATTATTCACGAAAAAGAAAATTTTATTTATAATTAATTTCTCAAATTTTCAAGAAACACCATATTTAGGGTCAAATAATTTTAAATTCATAAACTATTGAAAAATTATAAAATAATAGTATTTAACATAATTATTAAAATAAAAAATTGCCATATAATTTAATTTTTGAAATTTGGAGCCACAAGATCATGTGATTTAACTCTAGGAAGTGTAGAACATAATATATATAAAGAAAAGACGTTTACCATATAAATATTTAATAAAATAAATTTTATGTAACCCACTATTCTAATTTCACTCAACAACATGCTTATAAACTGCTTTAATTATAAAAGAAAAATAAAGAAAGAAAAAAAAATAATAACAATTTATCAAATTTTTTTCATATAATTAAATTTTCAAAAGTTGAAGATATGTGTCTTTTCCAATTGAACTATTGTTTCATGTGGGCTGGACCACATTTATATAATATGCAGTCTAGAGGTATGAAGCATCCATATTAAAGATGGATGCAAATAAGTGATCCATCTAAAAAAATTGTAGTTAACGGCCAAAATGTTTTATTAATATAATTATTATTTATAAATTTTAAAATTTATTTATTTATTCATATAATATGATCTCCATATTAAATATTATGTATTATCTAGAAATCAGGATCGAATTATATTTCAAACATATATTTATTGCCAAGACCGAATTTCTACATTGCGGGCTTGGCCGCATGCTAACCGCGTCCTTTCCAATTTTCTCTCACGGGGGTGTTTTTGCAATACTGTACTACTTTTGGGGATACTTTCGCCATTGTCAAATTACCCCTATGATGCTTCTCTTCTTTCTTTCATCGCTCAATTTTTATTTTTTTTTCAGAGAAATCTTCTCTCCACATAGAGTTTCTAAAAGAGGTTTTTCTCTCTAAATCTCTCTAAAAGAGGTTTGCTTCTCTTTAAATCTCTCTAAAAGAGGTTTCTCTTTAAATCTCTCCCTAATTTTGCTTGGTCTTTGAAGGGTGAAGCTTCCTAACCATTCCTTTAGGATTCGAGGTTTTTGTTAGAGGTATTTCTACTATGGAATTTCTATTGTTTTCATATTTTTTTTCTGCCATTTATCGTTTTAATTTTAGTTTTGACTAGGTTTTCAGTTTCTGGATGCATGCATTAGGGTATCAGCTAAAGTAGAATGGTTTTAGATTTGATCTGAGAAACAATTGGGGTTTTTTAGGTGGTTTGGATCCACTGATAGTTAGGGTTTTTGGTTACATAATAGGTTCGGTTGTTGATTCTCTAGGTTTTAGTGTAGTTTTTGCTCTCATGGCTAGTATTAAAAAATAGTTGTAGGTTTTGGTCTGGTAGCTAAAACATTTGGGGGATTGTTTTCTGTACTGCTACTGAAACAGGACCCTGTTTTCTCGTCCTAGAATTATATGTCGTTAAACATTGAATTGAAATCTCTACATGTTCAGAGCTAGTTCTACACTCATAATTTGTGGAACAATTTTTTGTTGAATTTCTGTTGGGGTTTTATTTCCTTTTAGTTTATCCATGATATTTTTCATGTTTTGCAACATCTAATGTTCTCTTTGAAACCTATATTTTTGTTGGTTAACACAATTATTTCATAGTCATCGACTATCTAGTTGGGGCATTGTCTTAGAAGAGCTTATGATCTAACCATTTAATCCACCTTTATGTTTATTTGATATGACTTTTGTTTTTTTCCATGAAAATATTTTCTTTTCAGTCTGAGCTCTTAATTTTACTTACCTTCTTGTTTTTGCTACTTCCTCATCTTCCTGGTTTCCTTCTCTTTTTATCCTTTTCTGTTTAAATGGTTAGTTAGGCTAGGCTTTTGTTTTGTTAATTTGATTCTGGTAGGTCTCATATTTTGCTTCCTCTCTTATTCTTCTTGCGTGCTGTTTCCTCTGTCTAATTCATTTTCGTTGTTCTTTGGAAACCATCAGTTTAAAGTAGATTCGGTACCAGTTATGTGAAGAGATGTCTGATAATCACAGTGTTGAGATCAACAGCCAGGCCAATCGAAATCTTCATCAGCATCATACCACATTCTCTCATGCTTATTCAGCTGCTCAAAACCCCATGACCGATCCTCAAGTCCAAATGCATGGGATGCACTTGCCCGGTCAGATTGATGATGTGAATCCAGAGGCCCAAATTCATGGGGGTGATCCAATGCATGTGCATTACATGCAAGAGCATGGGCACCCACTTCAAAACAATGATAGTGGTTTGGAGGATGATGGTGAGGAAGGTGGGGGTAGCGAAGGCATGGAGGGGGATGGATCATCTGATGCTGGTAATTTGGGAGACCCTCATACTGCCATCCCCTTGCGAAGTCAGGGCACAAACCAGCTTCAACTGTCATTTCAGGGCGAGGTTTATGTGTTTGATTCGGTTGCTCCTGAAAAGGTAGCTTAGTTTGTTCCTTCCTTTTCTTTTCTTTAATTTTTTGGGAAACTATATTATAATTCAGTGGAATATGGAAGAAAACAATGGTCCGTTGGCCATTGGCTTATCATTGATGTGATCATCATGCATTGATAAATGATGTACGGTGACGGAGGTAAAGAGTGGAGAGTAATGGTGGGTCCCACTCTCCCATCGCCATCCACCATTTGGTTGAATGCTGATATCCATGTGGGCATGGTTTTTCAATAGACCATTGGAAACATTATATTCTGTTTTATATTATAATTGATATCTACTTTTTGTTTTTATGTTTACTCTATAGTGGTTTACCTTAAATTTTATTGATGTTATGATGGAGGACATGCTAGCTGCATTGGTTACATGCACTACTTGTGCAGTTTGTTTGCAGCCATTTATATATTGCATTGGTGGGCCAGTGTTTTAGAGATTTGACTCGCCCCAAAAATCGGCCACTGTCCGGAGCAAGTTGGCTCGGGTTGGCGAGTCTTGTCCTCATAAAGCTGTACTTTTTGGAGAATATTTGCCTGATTTTTTAGACTTCATCAGATTTGCGTAGAGGCTGATCAGTCTTGGGTAGACTCAGACTGTCCGAGTCTTGCTATTCCCGATCTGGCAGGATGCTAGTTCCAAGTGACTTGGGCAATCTGAGTCGGACTAGCTAAGTTTTTAGAATTAGATGGATATTTTGAGTATTGAGCTGAGTGAGTGGGTTTTGGATTGGGAGAGGGGGGAAGGTGTGTTCTCTTGTGTGGGTAGACATGTTGAGGCTCTTATTTTGGAGTTGCTCGTTTGTCAGCTAAGGGGCAGGCAATGTGGAATGTGAGTTGCAAATTTCATGTTGACTACATAAAAGATGGGAAGAGGTGGAATGTTTTAAGGCTTATTTTTTTTTGTTATCTATCAAATTTTGGGGGAATGCTGTAGCCATGGTTGTTTTTTTTGAATATGTTGACTGTATTGAATGGAAAGTGAGTACAGAATGTGAGAGGAGAGGGGGGCAGGGTACCCACAGACGGGTTCCACGAAAAAAATAAGCAACCCACAAATGGGTGCCCTGTACAAAACCAAGGGTGTATCAAAAAAGCTTTACATGAATTGAGCCATTATAACAATTCCAATCTGTGATTGGGAGTCGAGCGAAGGTTCCCTAATGGTTGCTCAGGTTAGCTTGAGACAAGGTTGTAGCTGCCTTTGCTAGGGAATCAGCCTCACCATTTGCTTCTCTCCAAACATGATTGCATGAGATTTGTAGATTCCTTGTGAGTTAACAGATTTCTTCGAGTATGTTGTCAAGCCTCCAAGGCCAGGGGGCAGTGCCTGAGGCCCAGGCTATAACACTGTAAGAGTCGCCTTCAACTGTTACATACTGCCCCCAGCTAGTGTCTAACTTCCTGAGGCCTTCGTGGAGGGCAGAGGCCTCCGCAATTGTTGAATCAGAGACACCAATAGGAATAGAAAGGACTAAAAGGTATTGCTGTGTGGTCGCGGAACAAGCCACCTATGTTTGCATGGCTTGGGTTTCCGAGAGAACACCCATTGAAGTTAAGCTTGATGTGGCCCTCTTTGGGTGGTCTCCAAATGGAAGAGCGTGATGGCCTTTGAGTTTTGAAGGAGAGAATGGGAGTCCAGTTGTGGAGAAAGTCAGAGTGGCAAAGGTTTTTGAACTATTTGTGGTGAGTGGCCCAGAAGATGACTGCTTCTCTGATCTTTACTACTACTGCATTCACCGGAGATGACTGGCTTTAAAAAATTCTGGCATTTCTCTTAGTTCAGATTGTCCAAATGGTGGCGGCCACCAAGGCCTGCCACAACAGGTGATGGCCTTAGGCCAGGGTGTTGAGAAGGTAGAACTGATGAGATGAGGCCCATCAGGTGGAATCACCCACTGCCATTGGAATAACTGAAGGATGTCAGCCATATAGACGAGGCTACCTTGCAATGGATGAAGAGGTGAGCATTGGTCTCCTCGTCCTCAGTGCACATAATGCATCTATTTGGGATTTGGAGACCTTTCTCTGCAATTGATCTACAGTAAGGGCTCTCTCGGATCCAGTTATCCAATTGAAGAATTGAATCCTGGGTGGAACCAAAGGGATCCAGACTTTGTTTACAATAGAATTAGGGCAAGCAGGGGAGCTTCTGGGATGAGCTAGAGAAGAGTAGAAAGAGGCCACCGAGAAGGAACCCGAGTGGTTGGGGGTCTAGATGAGGCTATCTTGGTCTCGAATGGGCGCGAAGACAGAGTTTAGAGTGATGGAAAGGGCTGTTAATTCCTGGAATTCTGGATCCGAGAGTGGTCTTCTGAGGGTAGGACTCCACACCCTCCTATTGCCCATCAGTTGAAACGGGGATTCCACAGTTGCATTAAAGTCTAGGGTATAGGTCTTTAAGGGGTTCATTCTCCAGTCAAGTATCGATCCAGAACAACGTTTTGTTGCCCTGCCTAGGCCTGTACCTGATCATGGATTGAAAGTGTGAGTAAGAACGCAATATGGACTTCCATATCCTCGAGGAGTTGCTATGCGCTGGTTGGGAGGGGTACCCAAGAGGGGTCTGAACTGTGGTATTTTGAGTTGATCACCTCATGCCAGAGATGGTTGTTTTGGGTAGCTAAGCGCCACCCCCATTTCCCAAGTAGAGCAAGATTTTTCTTTGCAGACATTCTTCCAAGATATAAGATGGATCTTCCTATCCCCGTTGCTGGACCACAAAAAGTTTCTCATTAGCTGCTCCAAACGGTGGGCCATCGAGGTTGCCATATGAAAAAGTGACATCTGAAATATAGGGGTGCTAGAGAGAGCGTGGCTTTAATCAAAGTAAGGCGGCCTATTGGAGATAGGAACTTTCCTTTCCACCCTGCCAATCTACAGTCATATTTATCAATGATATGGCTCCAAAGATTCAGTCTAGGCTTACCTATGCAGAGGGGCAGTCGCAGATATGTGGAGGGCAAGTCCTCCGACGAGCAGCCCCAGTTTGAAGCAAAATTTCTCACAATAGAAGGGTCCAATGCCACACCACTCATCTTAGATTTGACCTTATTGACCTTAACTCCTGTGGTCATCTAAAATATCTTGAGGAAAAGACGAAGAGCATTAAGTTGTGCCTGCGATGCCTCACAAAACAACAAGGTATCGTCGGCATATTGTAGGTGAGTGATCAGTGGTCCCGAGTTGCTGATATTGAATCCATTGAGCAAGCCGGCCTGGTAAACTCGAGAAATTGATCTCTTGAAAACTTCAACTACGATCGTGAATAAAAAGGGGGAAAGAGGATCTCCTTGGCGGAGCCCCCTGGAGGATGGAAAGAAACCTATGGGAGATCTGTTGATAAGAATGGAGAAGTGTGGGCTTGAAATGCAACCTTTGATCCAAGCTCTCCATTGACTACCAAAACCCATGCGATGGAATGCCTCATCAAGGATGGACCAATTAACATGGTCATAGGCTTTCTCCTAATCGAGTTTGATGATTAAACTGGGTAACTTAGCACGATGTCAAGAGTGGATGGCCTCATGAGCAACGAATGCACCATTGAGAATTTGACGCTCTTTAACAAAAGCTCCTTGACTTGGCGAGATCACTGAGCTAAGGACCTCTCGCAGTCTCGAAGCGAGCACTTTGGCGAGAATCTTATAAGAGCTATTGATCAAGCTAATAGGCCTAAAGTCTTTGAGTTCTTCCGCCCCCTCGACTTTAGGAATGAGCGCAATAAAAGTGGCATTCATTGCATGATGAATGATTCCTCTAGAATGGAATTCATGGAAGAAGGCCAGAATATCCTCTTTTAAGGTTCCCAAAAATCTTAAAGATAGCGATTGGGAATCCGTCAGGACCCGGAGCTCGGTCTTGGCCAAGATCTGAGATTGCCTTTTAAGATTTCAGACTTTTCAAAAGGCCTTTCGAGCCAACCAGCAGAAGAAGGAGAGATGGTTTGGAAAGAAAGATCATCCAAGGGTTTAGGGCATCGAGGTTCCTCAAAAAGTTTTTTGAAGTACTCAGTGATTGCATCTTCTATCAAAGGAGGTTGATCGAGCACAGTATCTCCCACTCTAATCTGAGTAATGGTATTATCTCTTCTTCTACAATTGGCTATTTTGTGAAAAAATTCGGTGTTGAGGTCACCGTGTTTAAGCCATTTCACTCTTGATAGTTGGGCTCAAAAAATTCCTCTTTCTTTAAGAAGAGTTGTAGTTCAAACTTGGCCTCGGCTCGGCGGGATCTCTCATTATCTGCAAGAGGATGAGTCTCCTGTGTAGAGTCCCACAATTGGATTGAATGGAGAAGATGGCCTTTTGGGATCGAAAATTTTCTGGTAGCAGAGCACTATAAGCTTTAAGAGAACCCTTAAGACATTGAAGCTTCTTTTGGAGCCGATACCCTACCCATCCGTGGACATTGCTAGAGAAAGAGGTCCACCACTTGTGAAAAAGGTTATTGAAATTATACTCCTTTAGCCAAGCCAGCTCGAATCTGAAGGGTTTGGATGAACGAATGGCTGGAACGGTGTCTAACATGATAGGGCCAGAACCCAACCTTTCACAACTTTCACAACTTTAGAGGATAACAAGTTGTGAAAGGTTGGGTTCCATATGACCCAAATGCCACTCGATGCCCCTAAAGTATCTAATGCCCCCCACTGACATGGTCTAGACCCCCAAACTTGTCGAATGAGGGAGAGGGAAGGCCCAGGGAGTTTAGTTTCAACCAGGGTTAGAACAAAGCGGGAGTGAGAGGAAGCGAAGTTGTGGACGTGCCTGCATTTTCTTGGGTTGCCCAATCCCTTGATATTCCAAGTCAAGATCGTCATGAGGGGGTAGAGGGGAGGGGCCAGATTTGGAAGATCGCCGAGATGAGGGAAGATCAAAAGCAGTCTCCTGAATTCTTGAGACATTCTGACTGTAATTGATCCCAAATTCCAAATTGGCTAATTCTTGTTTGCCCTTTGCCGTAGTCTTGGGTTGGGTCTCTTGATATGGAAAAACAAATGTTTTAAGGATTTCTTGGGGTTCATTGAAACCCATGCCCATGACCTTCATGACCGAGTTGATATCACCCTGAGCTTTATCCATGTTGTCTATGAAAGACGAGCTAACAGAGGTGGGAGAGTCCACGAAAACAGACTCAGCTGATGATAGGCTAAGGCAGTTGGGCATGGGAGAGCTGCGTGCATCTTCAAAGGTGGGTAGGGGGTTATGAATCTCCATTGGCATCGTAGCCTGTCGTGAGACAAAGGGAAGATGCTCTACTCCTACAGTAGGACAAGGGTGTTGAAGGTCCAAAGAATCCATAGAGAGTTGGAGGAGAGAAGCACTGCACCTGCAACCTGTTGAGGCGAGGGAGGCGAGGAGGGGAAAAGGGCTGGTAATGGTTGGGGATTGAGAGATGTCTAGAAGCTAGCAACCTTGAAGATACAGGTGGAGATAACGACAAAAGAGAGTAGTGGTTAAAACTGACCGGGGAAAAGTAAGGAAGAGAGATAGAGGGAGGGAGCCAGCAAGCCGGCCAAGAGGGAGGGAGCTGGCCAACAAACGTAGCAGGCCCAGGGAAGGGGGGTTGAAGCAAAGGTAGAGACGGAAATGGCTTATAGGAGTAAGGCCAGCCAGAAAAGAAATTTAAGAGGGGAGGGCAGAGGAGAGCAGACAGGATTCGCGTAAGGAGGTGAGGGCTCCTGATTGCATGGGATAGAATTAGAGAAATATGAGAGGATGAGCGCTAAAGGAAGAGAAAGAGGGGAAGATTTAAGGGAACGTAAAGGATTGAGGGGGATGGCGGGAGACAAAACATCAATGAGGGGGGAGTGCAAGGCTTACCGTTGGTGGAGAATGGCAGGGTTGCTCAGCCGTTGGAAAGAAGGCGCGGCATGAGGGTTGCGAACTTGGTGGTACATAAACTAGATTCTACAATTCCTAGTAAAGAATCTGAAAATTTATTATGCCTATCATCTCTTAAGCATAATAAGATAGAATTATTTAATCCTAGTCTCGTCAGTGGTTTTATAGCTACTTGGATTAATCCTATATGTAAATATTTATAATTTTTATTTTTATGGGCTTGTATTACTTTATTTGATAGTAATTGGAAATTTTCTTGTTCACTATGAATAGATGGACTTTGTTCGACTGTTTTTATTGCATATCCAGTTTCTAATTCAAATGTTCCTTTTTTATAGACATCTGTTATTGGTACCTTAGGGATATTCCAATTTTGTACTTGTTGTTCTATATTTTCTATGATAACTTCTTCTTTATTTTTTACCCTTAGAGTATTCTTTACTGGTAATAAAGTTTTATTAGATAAAGTTCGAATAAAATTTTTCATTGAAGGTACGGATAATGACTATAGACAACCTCATACGTCCTTTATGACCTCAGCGGCTCTTTCCTTGCCTTAACGATCTTTTTGACTGGGCGTCAAGTAGTCTTAACTCTCGGACTATCTTTCTAATGGTAAAATTTTATAAGTTATTTATCTGTTTAAACTTTATATCTATTGAGTAATGGCTCTGATACCAATGATAACCAGGACCTAACTTGGACCTAACTTGACCTAACTTTTGCTATATTTTGCTATATTAGATATTTTAGATAAGCATTAAATAGGCAAAATTATAATTGAAGATTATACTTATTATTCCTAAATAATATAAAATTGTCCCTATAATTATGATTGCAGCATATAATGAAATATCTAAGATAATCCAGTTAGTATAAACAGTATTACGAATCTTAAAACTGAATATCAATTTAATTTGCATAGAAACAGGATACAAGAATTGCTAACAAACTTACTAACAAACTCTTATTATAAACTTACTGTTTACATATGCAATAACTTATAAACATTCTCCATTCCTGAGGACAGTAACTCGGAAGGGAATCAAAGCTGCAATCACACATTTGTACAGAATGGTTTATAAGATACCATCTGTATGTACAATAACAAGCATGGATAAAGTAGGGTAGAAACAGTTACCAGATACAGAGAAAATATAATCCTCAGAAATAATAATCCAGAAATACCACACCAGGAGAGGAGATAATTACAAGAACTCAGAGAACAGAGCTGAGAGAGAGAGAGAGAGAAGTATTTTAGAAAGCTTCGGGGAAAGCTCAGAGAAAAGCTGGGGAAAGGCTCTCCTAGCTTGAGCTTCTTCTCCTTCTGCTTCCCTTTATATAGAGGCTGAAACTCTAGCTGATATTAATTGGATTGGATTCGTGGATTCTCCTTGTTCGCCATTTGGATAAAAGTAGCTGCTTTTATAAAGTTAAAGATTCCTTTGGTCGAGGCAAAGCGGGGCAAAGCTGACTGGTTGATGACTTGATGAAGAAGGCTTTTTGTCCAGTAGCGTCGGCTGCGGATGTGACTATTGTCGGTGGAGGATCTTTGCATGTCGGTGGTGCGTCTTTATGTACAGTGACATCACAGGTGGAAGATTCTTCAACTTTATCTATCTGAGTTCTTGTAATTATCTCCTCTCCTGGTGTGGTATTTCTGGATTATTATTTCTGAGGATTATATTTTCTCTGTATCTGGTAACTGTTTCTACCCTACTTTATCCATGCTTGTTATTGTACATACAGATGGTATCTTATAAACCATTCTGTACAAATGTGTGATTGCAGCTTTGATTCCCTTCCGAGTTACTGTCCTCAGGAATGGAGAATGTTTATAAGTTATTGCATATGTAAACTGTAAGTTTATAATAAGAGTTTGTTAGTAAGTTTGTTAGCAATTCTTGTATCCTGTTTCTATGCAAATTAAATTGATATTCAGTTTTAAGATTCGTAATACTGTTTATATTAACTGGATTATCGTAGATATTTCATTTATGCTGCAATCATTATTATAGGGACAATTTTATATTATTTAGGAATAATAAGTATAATCTTCAATTATAATTTTGCCTATTTAATGCTTATCTAAAATATCTAATATAGCAAAGTATAGCAAAAGTTAGGTCAAGTTAGGTCCAAGTTAGATCCTGGTTATCATTGGTATCAGAGCCATTACTCAATAGATATAAAGTTTAAACAGATAAAGAACTTATAAAATCTTACCATTAGAAAGGTAGTCCGAGAGTTAAGACCAGTTGACGCCCAGTCAAAAAGACCGTTAAGGCAAGGAAAGAGCCGCTGAGGTCGTAAAGGACGTAAGAGGTTGTCTATAGTCATTATCCGTACCTTCAATAGAAAATTTTATTCGAACTTTATCTAGTAAAACTTTATTACCAGCGAAGAATACTCCAAGGGTAAAAAATAAAGAAGTTATCATAGAAAATATTGGACAACAAGTACAAAATTGGAATATCCCTAAGGTACCAATAACAGATGTCTATAAAAAAGGAACATTTGAATTAAAAACAGGACAATAAAAGCAGTCGAACGAAGTCTATCTATTCATAGTGAACAAGAAAATTTCCAATTACTATCAAATAAAGTAATACAAGCCCTTAAAAATAAAAATTATAAATATTTACATGTAGGATTAATCCAAGTAGCTATAAAACCACTGACGAGACTAGGATTAAATAATTCTATCTCATTATGCTTAAGAGGTGATAGGCATAATAAATTTTCAGATTCTTTACTAGGAATTGTAGAATCTAGTTTATGTAATGGTCCAATATATTTTAATTTCTTTCCTAATTATTCAATATCTCTAAGTGATCCAAATATATTAAAAGTAATAACTCTCAATATAAAAACTCAAGTGTTTGACATGAACCCGGGATCACAAAATATAGCCTTAATCTATAGAATTTGTTATAAGGTATTGACTACATTAAGCCCTAATATAGTCCCAATAGACACTAAAGGACATACTACATTCTTTCAGACAAACTTAGATAAATCAAATACAATAGTACCTAAAACCATAAATTGGTCTCAAATTGAACTTCCAAAAGATTGGACTATTCAAACGGAAAACCATGAAAATAAAATTCCTATCAATAAAACCCCGGAACAGATAATTGAATACCCAGATGGTGAGGTAGAAATATTTATTAGTAATAGGAAAACTAAAATAAATATTAGAGATGATATTAGTATCACACCCTCTAAAAGGACAATATCTCCTCGAAGGTCTGTATCTTCAATCTCTTCTTCAGAACCTGAAATTCAAGGGTTAATAAGAACCAGAAATGGCATACATAAACCAGAATATAGACAAATAAAACCAAGCACCTCTAATAGTGAAAACATTTATCAAGATATAGATTTTCAAATTTTAACCATACAAAAACAAAAGAAAGTAAATATGGAATATATAAAGAATGATTATCTATCTGATGAAAATACAGATATAAGAAATTGGTATCTAAAAACATTTTCTAAAAAACTAATACATATAACACATAGAAGATATAATACATTTCTAAAAACAGAAAAATGTACTATAGGTTTCTTTGAATGGTTAAGACCAATCCTCATAAACAAAGGAGTATCAATTCCAAGTTTTGATAAAGTTAATAATTGTGAAATAAATAGGATTAATATTTTGGAAAAACAATATCAAACCTTTAACTCAATAGAAGGTGAAATTACTCAGAGTATACACCCTCCAGAAAAGAGTTTATACATAAAAAGGATCCTCAAAAGATAAATCAGAAGTCAAAATAATGAACGAAACCAAGGCTACACCTTATAAAATAGCTGTAAGTGACCAACGAAAGGTCAATTGTGTGGTCCACTACCAAAGTTTGAAAAGGCCCAGGTCCAGAGAGGTGGGGTCGAGACGAAGAGAGAGACGGCAAAAGGGCCGGAGCAGTCGGTACAAGGATTGGAGAGGGTTCCTTGGGGACAGAGAGGGGAGGTCCCATGTGGAGAGTGGGCTACGAGGATTAAGGGGGGTCAAGGTAGGTATGAGAGGTGGATGTGTCATCTAGCAGAGATGGTGGAGATGGGTGGTGATGAGTATTAAAACGTGGTGGGGCGGGAACAAATGAAGTGGAGGGGATAAGAGAAGAAGGCATGTGAGAAGGCAGCTGAGCAGCTTGGGGCTTTAGAATAAGGGGTTAGGTGAGCAACAGGCTGCATGTGAACGACAGTTGTCTGCTCAAGGGCGGCAGACTTCAGGGTAGTACTAGGAAAGTTGCTAGGTGGGGCAGCAGGTGGTGTGCTGCCGGGTGGCTGAAGCAGAGCAGCAAGTGGCGTGTTGACCCCTTATTTCCTTGGGATGGGTTCCGTGAGGGTGGTGCTGTGGGCGAGGCCTCGCGGTAGCTGGACCAGATGGGGCATGCGACGCCCAATGATTGAAGGATTTACAATTGTTCTTTGGTGGTTGCCATCGTTTTCGACGCACGGTGGTCCAGCCTTCTGGATTAGCATTTAGCACTGTGATGTGATCCAGGATGGAGGTCCTGGACATGGCGGATGGCAGCAGGTGAGGCTGCGTACCATGTAATGGAGCCACGAAAGAACAAGCCTTCGATCTCAAGCCATAGGAAATTAGGAAATCAAAGAGGGTCGACAGTGTCAATGAGAATTTGAATAGTCCCCAGGGGTAAAACCTCGAGAGATTTTCAGTGAGTAGATATGAACACCTCGCATGCGTCACCAATAATCTTGAAGGTCGATCGATGCCGAGCCTGAAGGGGAATGCTAGATAGTCGCAGCCACACTCGAAGGGATCGAGCTGCTCCAAAGTTCATGGTCCAGCAAGAGAGCTTTAGGGAACCACCTCTGAAACTGGGGTTCTTCCACAGCAAGGCTCTGTCTGCATTGGCCTTGGAAGGGAACGAGAAAAGAATTTCACCATTGCAGAGAATACGGCAACTAAGATTAGGCTCTTTCCAGAGGTTTTGTCCCCACTTCTCAATGCTTTTGAAGTCATCTTGACGGGGCAAGAAGCGACCCTCCAAGCTGTTTTGGAAGGACAGTGATAGGGCCGAAATCTGTGGACTGCTGATGCGAAGGAAAAGAGGGTTGGTGGGCTTGCATGGATTTAAACTGAGGCGAGGGGGATGGTTGCGACATGAAACTGGAGCAGGCGTAGGGCTGCAAATATCAGGGTGTGGAATATCGTGCTGAAGCGATGAGGCTGCTGGATTCTGATGGGGATCAAGAGGCAGTTGTGTAGAGCCTTGGTGTAAAGGGTGGGAGGGGCCAGGGATCAAAGGGGGGTTTCCCGGGCAAGGGACAACCCAGGCTGGAGCCCTGGCCTGAGCCGGCATCAACGAGAGCCTGCACAAAACTGATTAGTTGTTATGGGTTTCTCTGCTTGCTCTCCTGCCTTTCATTTCTCTCCCAACTCTCTCTACCACTCTCTCTAGCTCTCCCTGCTACTCTCCCTCTCTTTCTCGAATGTCCTGCTCTTGTAGCCATGGTTGTTTGTCGTAGTTCTTACTATTTTCATAAATTTTTTTTATTGGTTACTAATTTTACGATTTCTGTCCTTACCAAATTGTTTCTTGGTAAGCATTTTTTGTCCTTACCATCATCTTATTTTTCTATTGCTTTTCAATTTATAATCCTGTTGTGAATGACTCCTAAGGTACTAGAAGCAGTTTGTTATGGTGTAATTCATGTTGAGATTCTGTATTCTGCAGGTGCAAGCAGTACTTTTGCTATTAGGGGGACGTGAAGCGCCTTCTGGCCTGCCTGCAGTTCCATTATATGGACATCAGCTTTCAAAGGTACCATTACTTTGTAAGCTTTTTTTGGTTTGCACATGTCACAATTCTTGTTTTTCTTCTTGGGCCCATGTTAAATGACTATTGTTCAGGGATTCACTGATCCTGTTACCCAGCGCATGAATCAGTCCCACAGAATGCAATCCTTGAGTAGGTTCCGTGAGAAGCGAAAAGAGAGGAATTATGATAAGAAAATTCGGTACTCTGTACGCAAGGAGGTTGCGGAAAGGTACAACCAAGAGATTTTGCTTGTATATTTTTTCTTTAGCACTTATTTCTCAGACTTGAGTCCATATGCTAGGTCACGGAGTTATTTCTTCATCCATATCTATGTTCTTTTTTGTGATTTCTGAATCCATAAAATTATTATTTTACCTGTGCTTTTAATATTAAACTTTTTACTGTTCATATGTGACGTTTCTTCAACTAGACTAATCACCTCTACTTTTCAAATTGCTGCTGCTTGATACCCACAATAAGTGATGAGCAACTGAAATTGAAGAATCTGGCATCACTTCTTTTTTGTCTTCCTTACAAAGGACATGAATTTTCTATGCTAGAATGAACATAATGGACATGTTAATCAGAAGACCAGGCATCTACTTCAGTTCAGGCTTACTTTCATTTTTGGTTGTATATTTGTCTTATGATGAGCTTTAAATCATATGTTATTTCAGGAAATGGATTTGTTTGGTTCTTAATGCAATTTGTGGATTTAATGTGACCCAAGAAGTGCTACAGATAATGTTACATTTCTAGTGTTGTTCCTGATGCGCCTCTGTTTTTTTGAATAGGAACATTGTTGTGGGTCAAGTTCAAGGATTTGCTCATGTAAAGTCTTTTCTTCTGTTTATTGTTTTTTCAATCTTTATTTGATTATGCAGTGTTGTTACCATTTGAGTCCGGTCTAAGTCAATTTCTTATGAAACATGGGTCTCTGGATTAGCTTGGAAGAAATCATGTTTCTTGATGTTGATCCTGGCCACTGCCCTACTATTCTTCTCTTCAAAGATGCTTTAGATAACCAAATTTTGAGTTTCTACCTGAGCTCACACCGGATGGAAATCTCCACTTTTCTTATTATGTGCATATTCTCTTTTTCTAAATGCTCACTGCCTTTCACTCAATGCAATATACCCATTTTGATGCCTTGGCCTTTTTTTTCTCGTACTTCAAGACCTGCTTGAGCCGAACCGAAGTAGCATTGCAAAGAAACGCACTTCTAGACTCCCAACTTCCAAGTATATCCCAGTTTAAGTTTATCGCACACAATATAACACTATATTGACTTCCCTTGGTATATGATTTATGTTCACAATATTTAAGTTAGATAACAAGTTTTTCTCTCGAGATATTGTTTCTACTTCGTACAAAAAGATGATATGGGCTTTTCTGGAAATGCTAATTTTTGGAATCTATAGCCCTAGCCAGTTCCTGAGTAACTATTCCCTGTATTCCATTGCTGAATGCAAAGCCTTCCAAAACTGTAAATACTGCTGCCAAAGTAGTATCTTCATAACCCAACCTCGGTAACACATCAAGATAGGTCCCTCCATGACTCCTTTTTTTGTTTCGCTAGAAAGGAAATTTCATTGAAGTAAAAGAAATGCACGCTAGAAACAAGACAGAGTGTGTCTGATAAAAGTGGTAGACAGTCATCGTTATAATGCCTGAACTCTATTTGTTGGTAAGTTGGGAATAATGGACACTTTGTTACCTAAACCACTTCTGGGATGCATAGCAGGGCATGCAGATCCTCTATGGGACTAAAATCCTGGCTACGGGTAAAGTACTGTCCATATGCTTGGGTGAGTTATCCTGGTAAATTAATGTGACAGTGAAATACTAGTTCACTACCTTGGCTAAATGCATCCAGAATGCCGGACACCCTTGACCCATAAATGCATAGTATCTAACAATTATCTTCCCACACTGCAAAGCAAAAGAGAAAAGCAAAAAATGAAAATTCTGCTTGCAAGGTTCCAACTGCATAACCAGTACTTTAAACACAATAAAAATTAATTTCAATTGCTATTCAACTGACGCAGTTGTAAGAAAAGCTTTACCAAACAATCTTTTTGATATTGTTCATATGATACATTAGATGCATGATGTTATCCATATTTTTGTATCATTTTGCATAAAATTTGCAGTTGGAATGTGTTTCGGCAACTACATGTTTTCTGTTGGCCTTTCATTCCCTTCCTTTGCTTTTAGCCCTACAGATCTATTTGGTTCCCTTCCATAGAACTTGAAAAACTATTGATTGCCTTCTATTGACCCTTCTTATAGGGTTGGAGTTCTTGCTTTAGTGAAATATGTTCATCCTTCTTTCTTGCTTGTGTAGGATGCAGCGGAACAAGGGACAATTCACATCTTCAAAAAATGTGTCAGAAGATGCGCCACCACCTGAACTAACTTGGGAATCAAATCCAACCTGGGCTGCAGAGACTAATGAACCGGCTATGTGGGTGCCATATTCTTTATCCTCATGTAACATGGTGTTTCTTTTACGTGTGATAGCCTCACCCATTGATATGCAATCTTTGTCATTTTCCCTTTCTTTCCTCTAGATGTGTGTGGACATGTGTGTGTGTGTTTCACATAATAAATATGTTACTAGTTTCCATTTATGAGATAGAAATGTTCAAGATGTCAACTGATGCAGGGAAGATGGACGAAGGATGGGGGAAAAATAAATAAAATAGAAATACTGGTGAAGTTGGGGAAAAATAAATAAAATAGAAATAGTGGTGAAGTGCTGAGAGAATATACCCTCTCTTAGGGTTTGCAAGGGAGTTCACCCCGAAGATCTCTTCGTAAGATCAAAGAAACAATTTCTTTTCTATTTAAAATAACCAAGTTCTCCAAAAAGGGACATCTTCCCTTTAAATACAAATTAAAGGAATTAATTAAAAAATAGAACAATAAAACCCAAAAACAACTCTCTTCCTCAATTTTCTTTCTCTTATCTCCCTCTCACCCTCACATACATTTCTTTCTAACTTCCCTCTATAGATTCACATGAATCCCATAATTTTAGGAAGCCCCACCTTCCTCATGCACCACTTTATGTACTTCTCATATATCCTCTTTATGACATATGCTAAAAATTTATCTTTAAAATAAAATAAACATCCAATTTTACCCTTAAAATTTCTACAACCAAAAAGATAAAAATAACCGTAGAGAAACTAAAAACTCAAATATCCAGATCTAAAATCCAGAAAATATAAAAATAAAGAAAGAAAGTTTTGGCAATGTTTTATATTGGTTACCTACCTAACAGAACCCACATCCTTTATCCAGGCTTGAGACGGGTTAAGGGAAAGTTTATGGTCCTTACCCTTCTTATACAAAAAATAAAAAAATTACCAAATGACCCATTGCATCATTTTTGTGAGGTTGGAAGAGGCTCGACTTCGAGCTTGTTAATTTCATATATTTTAGTGGTCTTCTCTAAAGTTGGTGATGAAGTCCCACCATTCTCCTTGGTACTTTATCTTCTAACTTTAGATGAAGTCCCACCATTCTCCTTGGTACTTTATCTTCTTTAACGAACCAATTAATCAAACATTTGATGTGTTGTTTGTAGTGGAACTCTGGAATACTGGACTCTAGAATACCAAATTTAATCTTGATTTCTCATTTGAGGTTAAAGGATGGTATTTCATTTATTGCAACTAGCTTATCTTCTTCATAATTGATTGTTGAAATTTGTAGCACTTTTGAGGTGTTTCTTTTGCACTGATATTCACCTTTTCATGTTTTTCGTTCTTTTGATAAAGTCTATTGAATCGATTTTGCAACACTTGTTACATTACTTTGCTTAGATCTTCTTTGAGTATCTCAAATTTTTGATCCAATCGCTCAAATATGTGATGGAATCAATCCAATGCTCCATAACTTGTAGGCTCTAATATTATCCGATGCAGGATGATGGAGGAAGGATGGGGAAGAAATAAATAAAACAGAAATAATAATAAAGTGTTGAGAGAATATACCTCCTCTCAGGGCTGTAACCGTTCACCCCAAAAATCTCTTTACAAGATCAAAGAGATTCCTTTCTATTCCAAATAACCAAGTTCTCCAAAAAGGGACTCCTTCCTTTTAAATGCAAACTAAAAGAACAAAAAAAAACCCACAAATTTTTTTTGTCATGCCCTTTATTTATTTTTTTGTTTTTTGGTTTAATTATTCCATTCCCTTCTTTCCACCATCTTACTTGATGCGGGGAAGATGGTGAAAGATGGGAGTGAAATAATTAAATAAAAAAAATAAAATCAAAGAAGATGGTGGGAAAATGAAATGATGGAAAACGGGAAGGGGCTTGTCTTCCCCACTGAATTACCAAGAAAAATAAATAAATAAATGTTAAAATTCTCAAAAAAAGGAAGGAATGAAATAATTAAATAAAAAATAAAAAAGGGGGATGAGAGAATATGCCATCTATGCAAGGGAGTCTATCCTAAAGATCTCTTCACAAGATAAAAAAACTAATTTCTTTCTTCTCAGAATAACCCTAGTTTCAAAAAGGGACCTCATTCCCTTTAAATACAAATGAAAAATAATAATAATAAAATAAATAAAACAAATTCACAAAAAATTCTCTCATCTCTCCCACATTTTCTCTTTCTCTCCTCTCTTAATCTCACTTGACTCTCGCAAAATCTCATGCAAATCTCTTCTCTTCCTAATTGTTAGGAAATCTCCATCCTTATCTTCTTTCCCCCATATCCTCTTTAGCCTATCCTCATCTTAAAAAAAAGTAAACTTCCAATACTATCCCTCAAATATTTGCAACCAAAAATAAAAAGAATAACCTAAATAAAGCTAAAAATCCAAATAACACCCAATCTAATATCTAGAAAATATAAAAAGTTAAAAAATTTAAAACCCCACTGTATCATTGTCCCAGGGTTAGAAGAAGCACGACCTCGAGTTTGTTGAATTTACATCTTTTAGAGGCCTACTCAAAAGTTAGTTATGAAGTCCCACCATTCTCCTTTGTTCTTTGTTGTCTTTAGTGAACCAATTAGTCAAACACTTGGTGTGCTATTTGTAGTGTATCTTTAGAATACCAAACTCTAGAATATCAAATTTAATCTTGATTTCAACTTTGAAGTAAAAGGATGGTGTTTCATGTATTACAACTAGTGTATCTTCTTTTTCATAATTGGTTAAAATTTATAGCACTTTTGGGTTGTTATCTTTGGCACAGAGATTTACCTCTTCATATTCTTCTTTTTCCGGTTGCAATCTACTGAGTCGATCTTGTAGCACTTGTTGCATAATTTTACTAAGGCCTTCTAACAAGTCTCTTTGAGTCTCTCATATTTTTGATCCAATCAATCCACATACTCCATAATGGCATAATTTAATACCAACTGATGTAGGGAAGACGGCGGGAAGATGGTGGAAAGATGGGAAAGCAATAATTAAATAAAATAGATGAGTGAATATACCCTCTCTCAGGGTCTGCAAGGTAGCCCACCCCAAAGATCACTAAACAAGATCAAAAAACCGATTTTTTTTCTCAAAATAACCCTAGTTTCAAGAAAGGACCTCATTCCCTTTAAATACAAACTAAATGAAATAATATATAAAACAAAATAAAATATCCCACAAAAAAATTTCTCTCCCCCCAAGGTTTTCTCTCTCCATCTCCCTCTTAACCTCACGTACATTTCTCGCTAACGTCCCTCTTTAGATTCACATGAATCCCTTGATTTTAGGAAGCCCCCACCTTCCTCATGCACTTCCTTGTGTACTTCCTCCATATCCTCTTTTTAACATGTCCTAAACATTTATCTGTAATGTAAAATAAACTTTCAATTTTACCCCTCAAATCTCCACAACCAAAAAGATAAAAATAATCCTGAAGAAAATTCAAAACCCAAATAACTCTTGATCTAAAATCTAGAAAATATAAAATAAAAATTTAGAATTTTTTAAAACCCACTGCATCATGAAAATTTACCCCTCAAATCTCCACAACCAAAAAGGAAAAAATAACCCTAAAGAAAATTCAAAACCCAAATAACTCTAGATCTAAAATCTAGAAAATATAAAATAAAAATTTAGAATTTTTTAAAACCCACTGCATCATGAACCCTAAAAAGGACAAGTTGGACATGACATGTCCATTTCGTTATCCGGAAATAATTTTGGTAAGGTTCTATATGAGAGTCCTTAAGTTCCCTTTATAAAGTAGTGGGTAAGAGATAAAAGGGAAAACTGAGAGAATAATATCGGTGGCCTGATATTATTATTAAAAAATGAAAATACTTAAAATTGCTGGGAAAGGACAATGTTCTCTATGGGTGGTTGGTAAAGATTGTTATAAATTGAGCTTCTATTAAGATACATGGTAGGAAAAGGAAATTTTAAAATTTCTTTAAAGCCATGGAAGAGTAAAAATATTAAGCATGCTTTATTAAGAGTTGAAAAAGGGATATTGTGGCAATAAACAAAAAAGAAAAAAAAAATTAATTACCCTGTTTCAAAGACATGTTACTTTGAATATAAAGGACGTGTGAGCTTTTAATTTTCTTGAAACATGTGTCAAAGTGGAAATGTCGCGCAACATAAATCAGGTGTGTTGTGTGCATTTTTTGACTTTTCAAAATGTCTTTCATGTGTCGAATGCAGGAAAGACCCTAGGCATGTTTCTTAGTAGCATCCTCTGGGGGGGCACCTAGGACTGGGGGGAAGATGATGCATGTCTGTGAAAAGATGAGGCATGCATCCACTATTGTTTTGAGGTGGAGCAAACAATACTTCATACAACCCTAATGGGGGTGTTGAATCTTGAGGGCCATTTAAGAGCTAGTGGGGCCATCAGGCTTGCTGATTTGGAAGTAAGTGTGAATATCTCATGCACTGGGACGGTTTGGAGTGTATTGTGGTTGTTTCTGCATATTGACATGGGCCTAAGTCTTAGGCCAATGCGCCCAAGGAAAATGAAGTAGTGATCAATTTTGGGAGCTGACATGTATTGTAATAGCACCCATGTATCCTTTTAGTACTACTCTCCTGTGTTCAATACCAGGTGGTACCCCATTGTGTGTTAGGGCTTCTCTTGCATATTATGCCAGTTAAGAGTGTAATTTTTAGCTGGTGTTTGCATAACTCTAGTCAAACAATAAGCTACCTTAGGTTGGGTACTAGGGAAAGACAGTTTCTGAATGGGTGCTGATTACCATCCTCCAGCTGGTGTGAAACACATCTTAAAGAAGACCTTTGACCTAGATTAAGATTCGGATGAACCCTTCATGGAAGTACAAAGTGCTCATTCATACTCGTTCTTTGGGTTCAGTTTAGGATCATGACCCAGAGACCTCTAGCCATGGAAGCTCTGCAGGGTCTCACATTTGTGAGTAGAGGAATTATCTGATACTGAGAAAGGCATCTCTGTCAGTTCTATCAAGAGTAGAAGTTTTTGTAGCTTTTTAAAATGCCAAGAGTTTCAGCAGGTGAGTTCCAACAGTTAGTTGTGGACATTTATGGTAAGATGGATATATGGAACAAAGGATTGATATATGCTATTTGGTACTTGAATATAATGCCATTGCATTCATATGGCTATAATTATTTTATTAGATATATACTTCGATTTATGAAAATTTTTAATCTGTCGGGAAATTTCTTTCAAGTAACTGTCAAGTTCCTTTTGTACATAGATTGCCCATAAAGCTAAGCAGGGCTATTTCTTTCATATGACTATTGCCTCGTCCAAATAGTGGGGCTAAGGGCGTTCTGATGCTGTTTTGTAGATAAGTGGGACTACAAGAGATAGGCTTCCTCGTAAATAGTGGTGGACCAGTCTGCGACATCTATCACTCCTAAATGGGTGGAAGGAACAAAGGTGTTAATGCTAAAAGTTTGTGCACCCATATGGGCCCCCAAGTGTTGTAAATGCGACCAATATATATGTTGCTCGCATGGGGATACTTTTGAACAATGAATGCGTTTTCAGTTTGTTGAACATACAGAGCTAGCTGTATATGATTCCTATATTTTTGCAACCATTTTGTGTTCTGATACCATGAGGTTGTGAGCGTATGCCTCCCTACAATTAATGTCTTTAAGTCTTTGTTGTGACCTTGTTGTCATTGTCGTTATTTGGTTTCTAATTTTATTTTGAATAGTCTTTTTTTATTCAAGTAGCTTTCCGTACAATTCTAGTTAACTCTTTTTGTCAATTAATATTATTTCCAGATGTCGCCATTGTGGCACTAGCGAAAAATCCACTCCAATGATGCGTCGTGGGCCAGCTGGGCCCAGGTCCCTATGCAATGCATGTGGGCTTATGTGGGCAAATAAGGTAAGAATGGTAGACAATCGGATCTCTGGTGCTGTGTATTGATGTTCTAAACAATTGAATTTCTTTCATCTTTTACTTTCCTTTTTGTGTCAAGCCCTTAGCTTTACCGTTTGAAAACCACGAATTTCATCTTTGGTTATTGCATGTTGTATTTCATCATTAGATCTTATGAACACTTTTGATGTTTGTCTCCTTATCACTAAATTATTCATTAACATCTTGTCTATGGTTGAAGTTGCACACTTGGACATACCAACACCAGGATTTATATTAAAAAATAATTGCAAAGCTATTTTCTAGTCATAATTAAGTCGGCAGGATGGCATACAATAAAAAACGCTACATGTTTTTCATGACTTGTTTGTCAGGGATGCCATGTGATGTATGCATCACCGAAGATCCGAGTGGAAGTGTTGACCTGTAACTTGGATTTCTCTCTATTCATTTGACATTTAGTTGAGATTTATTTATAGCTTCCTTTTTTCGACCAGTGTCTTATGGTCTATTGCAATGAGGGGCACACTGTTAAACACCTGTAGAAAAAAACTCTTTAAAAATCCTGTGCAATAAGTTTGAGCTTATTATGTTTTGGGCCTTTTTGGGTTTGCTGAAGTGAGCCTGAAGACTGTTGCTGACTTGCTTTTTTGTGGGTTATTGATATATTATTTATATTTTTTGGGTAGTCCGTAGGTAGACATTAAAATTGCGACATAGTTTTGCAATTGTCAGCCTTTAAGTCAAAGCCCATTTCCTGATTGAGGTACATCTTTTTCATCTTTTTTTTTTGCTATGTGATTTAGAAATTTTCTGTTTAGGGTTAGTTCTAATTCTCTACCCATTTGGTGTGCTCTTGATGACCCCACTGGTGGGAGTCACTCACTGTTTATTATGGTAAATGATATGCCCAATGGGCTATGGGTCTCCTTTTGGTCATTGGACTAGCATACTTTTCCTCAAAACTCAGAAAACCAATATATGCATCCATACTGGGACCCTGGTCATAACTGTTTCATAAAAGTAATGGCATTTAGATGAGAAAATTGGTGTCAAATAAAAAAGAAAAAATGGAGCTAAACAGAATATAATGCAGAAAAGAGGGGAAAATGGGGAAATATCTGAAAAAACAGAAAAATCAAAAGCAGGGACAAAATTAGGGAAAGCATTCAGAAAACATATTATATCTGTTCTAAAATGACTTTGTTTTAATTAAAATTGAACAACCATTATTTTCGATATTTTGCCGATAATGGCCACTATTTCTAGCTGCATCATTTCTGTTTTGGAACTCTATTCACGGCCTTTGCATCGTGTTGCGTAGTGTCAGGTTTATATAAAATTTGCTGGTTTCTTACTGTACGGATTGTTTTCTTACCTTCTCATGATCCTTGTCTTGATGGGTGGGATCTATTAGCAAAATACAGACCAACATTTCCATGTATTGGATGATGTTTTGAGCATCAATATCTCTATTAACACATGCTGCAGATTGAGATATGCATTGTCTTGGATTTGCTTTGATGCAGGGAACACTGAGGGACCTTTCTAAGGGGGGTACCTCCTTGTCAATTCAGGGTCACTCTACAAACTCAGGCGAGCAGGTATGGTGTACGTGACCCATATTTTTGCAACATTTCACATTCATTTATGTGGTTTCTTTTTCACTTTTCTAATTTCTCATTCTCTGTTATTGTTTAGAATGAAGCCAACGGAACCGACATAAAGGGCGATAGTCAGGTGACTCAGGTCGTTATGGCGTTGCCTTCGAATGACAACTCCTCATCATGACAGTCTTCTTGTTTCCCTTACCCACAGGGGAAGTGATTCCTTTGTAAAAAATGGGAACTACTATCTATGATTTATACAGGTAAAAATGGGTGCATTTTTATGGGAGTAACTTGTATGAGGAACTCATTTGTTTCCCTTTTAAGGATGCCAATCCTGTTTTATATCTTGCTTTGGCATACTTTCCAGCTTTTCACTCGATGATGAGATATGATGGTTTATAACCATGTGTTCCCCATATATGCCTGACTACAGTGTGAGCAGTGTGTGAAGTTTAACCATCAATAGAAGTATATATAGGAAAGGAGCTGGATCGTGTCGAACACCTTCACTTTCAAAAAAGCTGACTCCCGAATCTATCTGAAAGAAAACGAGTAATGGCCTATGTCTTCCCCACTGAATTACCCAAAAAAATAAAATAAAATAAGTAAATTTTATATATGCATTTGAAGTAGTTTTATTATTATTATTAACGTTTTAAAAAATGGATTGGCGACCCCATCTGTATAACTGGGTTGGATCAGTAGATCAGCATTCTAGATTGGGGAATTGGCCAGATCAGCTAGATTTGGCCGTAAGATAGATTCAAAAAATTACTAAAAATCCCTTAAAATATTGGTTTTTTGAGTTCTAATTAGAAGGGGGATATTGCATTATGCGCTTTCATTATTTTGTAAATATATGTGAAAATTGAGATGCCATTTCTTAGCTAGGTGTTTATTGATATTAATATTGACATTTGATTATTTATACAAGTTTTGGTATGTTACAACTCATTCTGTTAGTTATGCTGAAGAAATGAGGGAGAAGGCGATTTTTATGATTTTTTATACTAATTGTGTACATTATTGTGTGATTTTTTTTTTATCACACATTGGACTCTCTCTCGCACATCCGCACACAAAGCATATTGGACATCTTCCCCCTCTCTCTCTGGGCGGTTTAGATATTGAAACGATTTGGTTCCTCATTAGACGTCTCCCTGATGTCCCTTATTGAAACGACTTGGTTCACATGCATTTGAGTTTGATTATTCTTTGATGGCTTTTCGAATTAATGGAATTTAGGTATTATTTGGTGCGATTATGTTAAAAAAAAAAACTATGGGAATTGGTCGGGACTGAATCGATTTTGGGAAGGTATGGGTGCCAGCCCTGTTTTGCCTGAAATCTCGCAGCCCTGTTTTTCCTAAAATCTCGTTTATATATATATAAAAAGTTTATAGAAGGTTGCAATCTTAAAATGTAGAACCAAATATGCACATCAAAAAGCCATAGGAAAATGTTTTAATGTTGAAAAACCCTCTAATTGATCATCTTGATGTCGAGAAGTAGGAACATGAAAGAAAAAAAGATTTTGAATTTAAAAAATAGTGTATCTTACGACACATTATGCAAACTTTCAATTTTCAATATTTTCATATATATATAGATTTACTTGA
>NW_006498608.1:6643583-6685385 GCF_000471905.2 Amborella trichopoda | reverse complement strand
ATATATAGAAAAATATTGAGATTAAATGCGCACTAGCTTATATGAACATATGAGCACAACGGTTTAGATTGAATCTAAGTCGATTTGACGGCCACGATTTCATTTTGTGTTTGAGTTTTAATGTTTTTCCTATAAATCTAAATAACTTGAAATTTTATACGTCCATTCTTCTCATCAAGGCGCACCTTATAAAAATATTTAAAAACTAATTCGTAAAATAAATATTGATCAAAATACCCTTGAAAACTTCAAAAGTATTTTGGTCAATTTATTTTTTGCAAATTATTATTTTTGATATTTTTATTTGATTCTCCTATTTTTGAAGAATACATGTTTAAAAGTTCAAATTATTTGGATTCGTAGAAAAAAATTAAAATTCAAATATGAAATGAGATCGTGACCGTCAGATCGTTTCAAATTCAATCTGGGCCGATTGGCTCATATGAATAAATATATTCATATGGGAAAAGTTTATATAAGGTTGCAACCTTAAATGTAGACTCACATATGCACCTCAAAAATTCATCGGAAATACTGTTTTAATGTTGAAAAGCTCTCTAATTGATCATCTCGACATCGAGGTGTATGAATATTAAAAAAAAAAGTTTTCGAGTCCCAAAAATAGTGTATCTTGCAACACATTATCTAGACCGTTTATTTTCAAGATTTTCATATGTTTATAGATCTACTTGATTTTAACTATTTTTGAAGTTTAAAATTTCCTAATTAGATATGAAAATCGTTTTTAAGATAATCTTAAAATTGATAAAATTTGGAAGTGCGCCTTAATTGGATTGTTTAAGGTTGCAATCTTATAGAAACCGCGTCCTATATATATCTGCCCTAACGATCTGGGTTTTGCGATTGAAAATAATGGTAATTTTTATATCTTTGGTAATGAGGGTTCAAAAATGGGATTTTTTTTAGAGAGAGAGGCACCATTGGAACTAATAATAATTGGGTTCAAGAAAAAAAAAGAAAAAAAATTGAGGCCAATGAACTTCAAACAAAGGGGTATGGTTTTGGAAACTCCTAATCCTTTGACGCGATGCTTTGGGTAGAAAGATAACAGCAAATGAAAAAAAGCAGGTCGAAAGAAATGAGTTTTATTAAGGGGAAAGAGAACAAACCAAAAAAGAACAGGTTGAGATTGGAAAGGAACGAGTTTGAAAAAGAGAATATCTACGTTCAAAAGAATGACACGAGTTTGTTTGCTATTTTCATTTTTTTTTTTAATATTAACTTTGGTGACTTTGGACCTCATTAGGAATGAAACTCTAAACATCACTCTAAACATCATTTTGTTATGCCTAAGCTTTTCTATGCTTCCAATAAGGTATAAAATTTATATACTTCCCCCTATCCAAACTGTCCATTTTGAATAGATGGTTGAGATGGTCTCAATCACAATATCACATCTTTATACTATTTGATTTTTAATTTTTTTTATATAAAAAATTTCGACATCAAATTTTGAGTGGCCACTCCTCTCTTAAACATGCACCAGTAAAAAATATAAAAACAGTATTCCCAATAAAATAAGATAACCAAAATGCCCATGAAAATTTGAAGGGTATTTTAATCATTTTATTCTATCAAAAATATTTTTTTAATATTGTTTTAGGTGCACCCATTGAGATGATAGCCCATATCAAATTTTATATTTATATAATTTGTAAAAATAAATAAAAAATAAAATACTCTAAGGCGTCGGATCTAAATCAAACTGTCAGTGGCTCACTTCATGTAAGTTGGACGGCTGGATGCGCAAGGAAGTGTATATCTTCTGTACAATATGGGAAGTATAGAAACCCTTCCCATTGATAAAACGGCATAATCTTTGCAAAGAACTCTCTGTTTATTATTGTTTAAAAAATATATAATCCCATATAAATATATGATCAATAACAGTCACGTATAGATATCTATACTTATTATAGTATAAAGATACCTAAATTAGATATCATAATCAAGAGATATATCATACGATCTAATCTAATCAGGAGATACATATCCCTACACGACACATATACATTCATATCTATTCACATATACCATAATAGAATCTCATCATCTTTGTACAGAGCTCTTTGTATATTATTGATTTAATAATACACAATGCCCATATTCAGTAATAGACATGGATAGATATCTATACTACCTATTATAAGTATTAATGATACCTAAACTTATTAAAATCAAGAGATAGACATCCATATTATTATAATCAAGAGATATACATCCATACGATTTAATCTAATCAGGAGATATTATTTACAAATAATGGATTTCGAGTTTCTAAATGCTTAATTCTGATATGCAGTCAATCCACCAGGTTTGGCTAAAACTAGGGTTTTAAAGCTTGTAGATTTGACAATCAACACATTAATTAAAAAATATATATATCTCTGATCTAGATCAGATTCAATGGGTGGGAAATCTAAATCCCTCCTGTCTGATCCCCCTAATTTTATTTTTTATCATTATTACTATAAGAACTTTTTTCCAACCAATTAGGGTTGACTACAAGAATCCTAGTCTTATCAAGGATCATACCCGCAGTTATGCCATTGTCTTCTTATCTCTTCTCACTACTTTCAATTGTCTTACTTTAATTTTTATTATTGCTAATCAAATTGATATTCCATATCCGAATCACCGATCTATATAACTGATATGTATTTTAACACACTAGTCTAAACAAGATAAAAGGGGATTCAAGAGTGAGTCGTATGGGTCTTGACTCTTGACTAATTAACTCTGGTGAACATTTAAAAAAAAAAAAATCCAAAAGTTGACCCCATATTTTTAGTAACCACACCCATTCCTGAAAGTTATTGAGCCGGTGTGCATTCAGTGGTCCTACCGACCACCTATAATACATGATCCGGCACCCAAAATGCATGTAAAGGGGTGTTTCGATCCAAACCATAAATCTACACCAAACCCTATATTTTGATCTTTGTAGTATTAGAGATCGATTCGATACTTGAAGTGCATAACTGATATTATCATAGAGAAGACATGGTACTTTATGTGCCGCTAACTTCTCAAAAAAATATTTAAAATGCAATCCGGCACTTACAAGTATTGGATAGTGTAAACTTTTCAAAAAAAAAAAATTTTAAAATGCGTTCCGTCACTTACAGGTATTCGATAATGTTTACAGGAATTCGATAGTGTATTTTGGGTAATAAAACCTAACAAAAACATGGCGGTTAGATTTTTTCAAAACATATATTAAACGCACCGTAAAAAAGTTGCTGTAATCAAAATATCAATATGCAACAATGTTAAAATAACACAGCCCTGCACAAGCACAAGTCACCAGGAAAATTCCTCAATAAAAACTCCCAAACGCGTGGATTGATGTTTTACCTACAAATTGGTTACCCTTTCAGCCTAAGCCAACTTGGGCGAGTCTCGAGTTGAATTGTCGATTATCTTAAAGGGGCTTTTCTATAGATAGACCGTTAATCTTTTTGTATATGGAAGTCACAATCATTATTATCCCTTAAATTTCAAAATAGGTGGTAGTAAGATTGTCATTGAATAGACACAAGGTTCCAAAAAAAAAGTTATCGGACTTCATGTTGACACGTATAGCTATGAGGTATTACCTGTCTTAGCCTCTATTTGTAGGAAATCAATATATCCAACGGTTATATAGTCCAATGTTCATATGAACGTAACCCACTCTCTCTAAAAAGTGAAGGGATAAAAAATCCAAGCTCTGCGATTATCAGCCTCATGGCCTTCTCTGATCTCGGGTTTAGTTTCTTCCATGCTTCATCAATTTTTACTATCATTGGTATCATAACGCGGTTGCTATAATGATCTTGGTGGTGTTGTAATTTTCTTGATCTCAATTCTGTGCCTTTTCTTTGCTGTCCCATGTGCCTGAGCCGTGAGTTCTTTCCTTTTATTTATTTATTTATCTATTATCAATTTTTTTTTAAGGTTGCCATCTTCTATTTTAGGAAAGTAAACACGTTTTCAAAACAATATACTTCTATTGGCATTATTGCAGTGAATTTCACTGTATACCACTAATTGTCACTGAATATCATGCATTTTTTATCAACTCGGCCATCTCAACGCGTGTATATCTTATTCTTTTATCATCGCAAATTGTTTAAAGGATTAGCATGTATATCTTTGTTTAAGAGATTGCTTGGAATTACGAAGTGCTATTGATAAAATGATGGAAGGATAGATATTTTAGATTTCATATGGTAATTTTGTGCTATAGAGATATAATTGCCTATGTGAATAAAATTATCTATGCGACTAAATTTTTTTTTCCCAATAAATATCAGTGGCTACAAATTGTGCTATTCTATTGGCTTAGATATTGCCTCTATATATAAAATAATATGTGCAGTTGATTTTTTTTTTTTTTCACTAAATATCAGTGGCTACAAATTGCTATTTTGTTGTCTTATATATTGTTGATATTTCTATTAAAAAAAAAAAAAAGAAGGAAAGGGCTGAATACATATTTTGTTGCTTTATATATTGCTGATTTTTCTATTAAAATAATAATAATAATAAAGGAGAGACAAAAATTATAGAAGACTTATTTTTGCTCATTTTTTTTTGTATTGCTGATATTTGAATGCAATTAATGCACTTACTGCTTTGGTGTGATATAGAAATTGATACTTGATATTTGCTCTTTTATCATAATGGCTCACACACCTTGATATTGCTTTTGCACCCTTGATAAATAATAATAAAGAATAATTTTATATTATCTTTGATAATTATAGTACTTATTTATAAATTGAGAGCTTGCCTATTTCATCAAAAAAAATTTGGCATCACTTAACTACTAATATTATTTGTGAAATAATTGCAGCTCTATCTGTATATGTATTTACCATAAAATAAATAATTTTGGTGGCATGTTTAGTTTATTTATAACTTAGAAAGTATTAGGTTACTCACACATAACTTAGCAAATGGCTAGTAGAATTGTAATGGTTGAACTTTCTAGAGTCGAAAAACTGAATGGAAACAATTTTGTCATGTGGAAGAAAAGATGGAATATCTCCTCATCCAAGATAGAATAATATATGTACTAAGAGAAGATCCACCAGTAGTTAGTGATAAACTAATTGAAAAAGAAAAAAAAAAGTTAGAAAAAATTTTAGAAGATGACCTCATAGTAAAAACTTCTATGTTAACTTTTATGCAAGATGACTTTATTAAGGTTTGCGAGCATCATGAAACATCAAAGAGCATACTGGATGCAATAAAAACTAAATATAACTCAACCTCTTAAACACACTTCCAATTGCTATTAAAGCAATATAACTCATTTAAGATGAATGCGGGTAATAATATAGTGGAACATGTAAACAAAATACTTGTTATGACTAATGACTTAGCCATTGTTGGGAATAAAGTCCCTGAGCGCATGTAAGTTTCCACCATCTTAAATAACCTTCCACCTTCATGGAGGATGATAACAATTGCATTTAGGTTTAATGCAAAATCTCTTACTTTAAGAGACCAACCTATGCAACTAGCCTTAGAGCAATAGCATATGAACAAATATAAAAGAAGTGAGCTCATGCTTGCTCAAGGATCTCCCAGATCTAGCCCACCCAAGCATAACAACAAAAAATTTCAAGAAAAGTTTAATAAAATGAACAATGGGTTAAAAAATAGAGGAACTAAACCGTACAACCAAGAATCTAAAATAGGACCACCAAAATGCTTCTTATGTGGCCAGTCAGGTTACTTCAAGAACCGTTGCCCACATAATAGAAACTCACAAAATCTAAATAATAGCGAAAATGAAAGTAAGAGACGTAAAATTGTTTGTATGGTTTCTGAGTGCCCGGTTAACATCAAAGGATGGTGGGTAGACTCAGGTGCTAATCGGTAATCGCAAGCTTAAAAGGCCTTTTCGAGGATTTCAAAGAAATAAAAGCTAGGGAGAAACACATTTACATGGGAAACAACACCTATTATAACATATTAAGTGTAGGAACTTGTAGGTTGTATGCATGGACAAACGACATTGTATTAACTAAAGTATATTTTGTCTATTGTATGAGATGAAATATTGTATCTGTCCTATTGCTCATTATAAAGGACTTTGAAGTCTGCTTCTGATCATTAAAAGTATCAATCGGAAAGCATAGACAAATTTATATGTGGGGACACTTGGTTGATGACCACAACTTGTTTTTTCTTCATATAAATGAGAAAGCTGATAATAAAATTACAATTTATTCTGGTTATGTTGATTGTGTAATAGTTTGTTGATGGATATACTTGGCATCTTAGGCTTGGCCACATAGGAAAAGACAAAATAAATAGATTAATAAAAAAATATCTTATTCCAAATCTAAATAATGTCGAATTTCCAACCTGTCAATACTACTTGTCCGAAAAAATGACTAGAAAATCATTCAATAAAAGGGATAGAGCTAATGAGTTATTGAATGTGGTCCACTCTGATAGTTGTGCACCCCACAATATTAAAACCCATAGAGGGATGTCATAGTTCATTACCTTTATTGATGATTTTTTCTAGATTTGGATATGTTTATCTAATCCACCATAAATCAGAAACTTTAGAAAAATTTAAAATATATAAAAAAGAAGTAGAAAACTAATTGGGTAGGAACATCAAAGTTCTTAGAACTGATAGGAGAGGTGAATACACATCCAAAGCTTTCAATACCTATTGTCAAGAATATGATATTAAAAAACATACAATTATGCCTTATACGCCACAACAAAATAGTATAGCTGAAAGGCGTAATAGATAAACGACAAGATCTATGATGGCTCATGCTAATCTACCCAAGACCTTCTGGGGAGAAGCAATAAACACATTAATGTATATTCTTAATATGGTTACAACTAAGGCAATAGTTCTACCCCTTATGACCTGTAGACATGTAGAAAACTTGATCTATCTAACTTAAAGAAGTGGGGGTCGACTGCCCATGTCCTAATCCTACATCAACATAGAAATAAGTTAGAAAATAAAACACTTTTTTGTAATTTTATAAGATTTCTCAAAGGTTCAAAGGGATATCGATTTTATTATAAAGATAAAGGACCCATAGAAAACAGATATATTAAGTTCCATTTAATATTATAGATGATTTCGAACCACTACCTACAATGGATATGGATAGCTTTGATGACTTATAACCACTACCTACACACCCAATATTAAGTGGTCAAAAGAGGTTTAGAGCTCCTCCACCATACCTTGATGATTTCTATATCTATATGAGTGAGAAAATAGACAACCTTATTGACTTAGATGAAATCCATGACTCTTTTGACTTCAATGATGCTATGAAGTCATAAAAATATCAAGAATGGCTTAATGCCATAAGAGAAGAATTATATTTTATTTAAAAAAAAAAGTTTGTGATCTATATGATTACCATCAAATAGAAAACCTATAGGTTCTAAATAGATACTTAAAATGAAGTTAAAATCTGATGGATTACTTGATAAATTTAAAGCTAAGTTTGTAGCAAAGGGTTTTACCCAAAAAAAAAGAGTCGACTATGTCGACACTTATTTCCCAGTTGCAATGTTTGTATCTATTAGATACCAAATGGAGGTAAAGACTGCATTGTTGAATGGTGAACTAAATGAAACCATCTACATGAAGCGACCCGAGGGCTTCATAATTAAAGGCCAAGAAAATAAAGTATACAAATTAAATAAGTCTTTATATGGTTTAAAACAACCTTCAAGACAATGGTACTTAACATTACATGATGCCATCCTACATATAAGAAATGAAGTAAATAATATGTCCTGAAGAGTGAAAGTAAATTCACAATACTCTCATTATATGTAGATGATATCAAAATAGCTAGAAATGACTTAGAAATGATTGATAAAACTAAGTCATTGCTTTCTTCTCGGTTTGAGATGAAGGATATAGGAGAAACATCTTATATCCTAAGCAAAAAAATAACTAGAGATAGAAAATAAAAAATGTTGTGTTTGAGCCAAGAGAGATATCTTGACTCTGTTATCAAAAGATGGAAAATTATAAGCCATTGTCTACTCTTGTTGAAAAGGGAGTCAAGCTGTCTAGAAAGGATTGTCCAGTAAAAAGACAAGAGAATCCTAACGTTCCTTATACACAAGCTATTGGTAGCTTGCTATATGCAGTAAGATTTACAATACCATATTTGAGTTATGTCGTAGAATTTGTTAGTAGATATCAAAGTAATCCAGGCATAGATCATTGGAAACCAGTAAAACGAATTCTAAATTACATTAAGCAAATAAAGCATCTAAAATTGTGTTTTCGAGCAGATAAGCTTGAAGTTATATGATATTCAGATGAAGATTTTGCTGGGGATAAGGATGATAGTAAGTCCACCTCAGGACATACTTACTTCTTTGGAGGGGTAGTTGTTTCTTGGTCTAGCAAGAAACAAGAGTGTGTAGCTAGGTACACGCAGAAAGCATAATACATCGCATGTAGTATTACTTGTACTTTTGCCGTTTGGATAAAGCGCTTCATAGAAGACGTGAAGCTGCAAATAATCGACGGACCAATCCAAATATTTTGTGATAATCAAGCTGCAATTAAATTAATTTAAAGTAAAGCAAATAGCTCCAAAGGAATACATATAGATGTTCAATATCACTACATTCAGGATGTAGTTGAGAAATGTAAAGTAACTATTAGTTACTTGCCTTCATCAGATATGATCACTGATCCATTAATAAAAGATCTAAGTGTTGAACTACTATTTAAGCACACTAGCTTAATGAGACTTAAAAATGTTTAAGTCAGTCGATTTTTATGAGTGACTTAGCGTGAAAATCCTTATGATAGACGTTTGTTATGAGAGGCATATCTGCAAAAGCGTGAGAAAAGTCTTATGATAAGATATTTTCTTAAAGGTCATAATCAAAAGTGGGAGTATGTATCGGCCATCATAGTCAAGTGGGAGATGTTGACACATATGGCTATGAGGTATTACGTGTCTTATCCTACATTTGTAGGAATTCAATATATTCAACGATCATATAGTCCAACATCCATATAAACGTAACCCCTCGTTTTTCTCAGAGACCCGTTGGAGATCAGGGAACTCCTTCATTTTCTCAGAGACCAGTTGGAAAAATACAACGGTTATCCATTCTTCTCCCTATAAAATAAGAAGCCAGAGAGATGATGCTAATAACAAGGAAAATGTGTACTCTCACTATCTAAAAAGTGAAGGAATAAAAAATCCAGGCTCTACGACCACTAGCCTCACAACACCCCTTCTATGACTTCGAGTTTAGTCTCTTCCACACTTTATCAATTTTTACTATCACTTCATGACTTAAACAAAACCATCCAATTTGACATCTAATTATTGGGAATGATTTGACATTTAATGATTGAGAATGATTGTGACCTCCATGTCTCCTTGTAAACATACCAATGAAGCTAAAGGGCGAGTTTTATAGGATAACTGTGAGACCAACTTTGCTTTATAGGGCAGAATATTGGGCAGTAAAAAACAATACATTCATAGAATGAATGTAGCAGAGATGAGGATGATGAGATGGATGAGTAGCAAAACAAGAAAAGATAGAATTCAAAATGAATACATCTGATAAAATTTAAGTCTGGCACCAATAGACAATAAAATGAAAGAGAGTAGACTTAAGTGAGTTAGTTATGCGTGGTGTAAACCCAATATAACACCTATTCAAATATGCAAGTTAATTCAAGTGGAAAGGTAAAAAAAAATTAAGAAGTAGGCCCAAAAAAGATATGATTGGAAATAGTGAAAAAAGATAAGTGGACTTATAAATTTATTAAGGATATGACTCTTAAGTACAATAGTGGATCTAGATTCGTGTAGTTGATCCCAATTAATTGGAAAAAAGTTTTGACGACAATGAAGATGATAGTTTTGCGCCCAACAAATCGCTCAACTCTGTTTGATCCGCGGTACCAAATGTCCAATTTCGTCCCGCATGACCACGAAAGGTAGAGAGCAGAGTAGCACTTGTGAAAAGATACGGCCAGTTTCTGTCACCGCTTTCCCTCTCTAAAACTCTGAATCTTCCGTGCCTCGACGGTGTCTCTCTCTTCTCTCCTAAAGTACGAGCGCTTTCTCTCTCTAAAAATCTGAACCTCTTTCCTCTCTCTCTATGGACCCAGGAACCTCTTGAAAGTCACTCAAAAGTGAAACCATAAAATTCTTCCTGACCACTTCAACCCATGACCCCTCTCTCTCTATCTTACGCAATTTCCAGTGCAGTTCCTCTTTCTAGATCCAGTTGAGAAGGTTTTGCCGTGACTTAAGAGGTTCGCTGCCCCAAAACGAGCTCTAAGAACTTGCAAAAACATTTGCTGTGAAACCCTAATTTGTAATCCATGGCGCCGCGTAGCAGATCTTCAAATAGATGGAGGTTTTTACAGTTAGCTTATTATTTAAAGAGACCGAAGCGTTTGGCTCTCCTATTCATCTCCTTTGTTTCTGTGTCTTTTATTGTTTGGGATCGTCAAACCCTAACGAGGGAGCACGAGGTGAGCTAAAATTGCATTTTTTAAATTCTCAAAGAATGAGTTTTTGTAGTTTTTTGGCTCTTTAATAGTTTATTAGTGTTCCTGTTTTGATTATTTGGCATATTTTATCAATGTCAAACTCATCAATACATCTGATCGCTTATTGATCTCATTTTTCATCACATTTGCCCAGAATTAGGTTGCAGGATTTGGAATTTCATAGAATATTGATGAATTTCTTGGAATATATGAACGTATTTGCTTATCAATATTGTATTTTCAGCTTGAAATTTCGTCCTTTTGCTTCATATAATAAGAAGGTTAGAATTCTTAATGAATGCATTAAGAAGAACTCACGTGTGGCACCAATAGGTAATAAGATGAGAGAAAGTAGACTTGGTGGGTTGACCAGCACAAACCCAATACGCGTGATTTAGTTCAAGGCGTAAAAAGGGCTACGGGGTAGGCCCAAAATCACATAGTTAGAAGTAGTGAGAAAAGATACGGGACTTATGGACTGAGGGTATCGCCCTTGATAGAGCAGAATAGTGGACCAGATTCGTATAGCCAACCCCAAATAGTTTGGGAAAAGGCTTTGATGGCGATGATGGTGCGTCATATAATAACATTTGTTCTAGATATTTATGAATTTCATAGCATATTACTGGATTTTGTTGGGGGATTAAATGTATTTTCTTGCAGTTATTGCTTGCTAGCTCAAAATTTCCTCGTTTTGCCTTGTCTAATGATATATGCTATTAAGCATTTTGAAAGCTGGAGGATGTAGAGAAGCAATTGAAGTTAAATTTTGAATTTGTCCAATTTGTTGTTTGATTTGCACGTGATACTCTATCTAATTTTGACTGCCATGACATTTAGACTATGTTGGTCGAAATGGTTATTTCTAGCTGAAGGATACAGTTGCCGAATGATTTATATTCCTTAAAATAAATCAGTTTTTTCCCTTTTAGCACATTTTTTAGCTTTCATTGAGGAATAAGTAGTTTTTACTTTTTTTCTTTGTGGTTTATTTATTTTTTTGTTGATGAATATTTATGGAAGTTTTTGGTGGTCATTAGAGAGACATGACTTTTTACTTTGATTGTTTTAATTTTGAAGATATAATGCACACGAATTTTGTTTGAGAGAAAAAGAAGGACAGTCGAATGCAGTGGCTGGGGATCGTTTTGCACAAAAATTACAAGTTCGAAATTAATGTCCATGCATAAAAAATCCATGTTTTTCCAATATGGGGACTCTTTGACTTTGTCCTCGATTTATTTTTGGTTATTTTTCCATTGTTTCTCATGTAGCTTGTACCAGTCCTGTTATAATGATTTATTTGTTTTTTTGGCATGGTGATTAGTACATGCAAATGTTTTCTGAATGGTATTCTGTGAATGTTCTGAAATATGTGTACTCCTAAATGGTCCACTGTTTACCATAGAATGAAACTGAATGCATCATTTGAAAATGCATTAATTTATTAATATTCTTCCTAAGCTAAGTCCACAATTACACTGCTCCAGATTGAGGTTTCCAATTTGAACGAAGAATTGGATAGGCTGCAGAATCAGGCAAGGCAGCACAGGGGTTTCTTTTATTGGAAAACAGGCTCGTTTTGCTTATGGAAATATTTCTATGGAGTTATTTGTGCTGTTGGTTTAATAGCAAGTAAAGCATTCTATTCATTGTGCTTCATGTTGTTTTGTTTACTGATTTTTTGTCAAATATTTTTAGTTGCAAGAACTGAAGAATTATCTGAGTAACACGGGTGTGAATGTTGACTTAATTTCCAAGCCAAAATCCCCTTCTAAGAATTCTATTCAAGAAGATCCAATTGACATTCATCGTCGAGAGAAGGTGAAAGAAGCCATGCTCCATGCATGGACCTCATATGAGAAGTATGCCTGGGGACATGATGAACTTCAGGTTTGCTTATCAGTAACACCTTGTCTTCACATAACTTCTCATAAGCTAGGTCTTTCTTTTCGTTTCTCATCAATCCCTAGTTTTCCTATTTGATGATTGTAGCGTATACTCTACTTGTTCATGTATATTAAAGGGACTGCATTTTTACTTTTTTATGATTATTTATGGTTCATGTTTAAAGATATCTATAAACTGGGATGTCAAATAAGCAACTTGCGATGCTGCTACTTATTTTAAACATTGAAACTTCTGTTTTGACTTTCTTATTACATACAACGAAGCCTAAATTGACATGCTGAAATTTTACCTAGTGTTGATACCTCTATATTGAACAGTGAAATGTCATGAATTGTTTTGTTCTGTTGCTAAGATCTGCTCTTCCATGTTTTTTAAGACTTCACCTTGTGATATTGAGTGTCTTTTATTCAAGAATTCACTGCTAGTGGAGTTCTATACTTTTTTTCCATTTGTTGTGTTATTTGCCAAGTTATACACAAGGTATCAGTGGCTAATGTTTGTTTTGGGTTTTGCCCATTTCAGCCACAGTCCAAGAATGGCGTTGATCAATTTGGTGGTCTCGGTGCAACCATTGTGGACTCTCTTGATACATTATATATCATGGGTTTACACCAGCAGTTCCAAAAAGCCACAGAGTGAGAATGTTGAGCTTATTTTGTTTTATTCTTTTCATTGCAGGAGTTTGCTTCTTTTCTGATTTCGTTTTTAATAATATCAGTTATATTATTTTTTTAATCACGTCACTGAAAGTATGATTTTTACATTGCCCGATTTCGTTGAGAAAGTTTCTGCTCAACTTTGTGAGTGTTTTGGGTAATCTTTATGGACTTCGTAAATTTTTTTAAGAGACCTATGGCTTGCATCTGACATCTTTTAGGTAATGACTAGGTGGATACCTAATGCCTATCCAGATAGATCCACTTCCTCACAAATTTCCTGTTTTCTTGTTGTTTGACTATAGGTGGGTTGCTAACTCCTTGGACTTCAACAAGGATTATGATGCCAGCGTTTTTGAGACAACCATAAGGTTGCTTTATAAGGTTTAACCTTTTAAATTCTTATATTTTTCTTCTCTTTCGCACAAGAGAGGATCTACATAACAAATAGTAACCTTGATTGTAGCATATCTGAGCTTGAGGTGCACAAGCATCCCTGTGTTCATTTTAGTTGCATATACCTGACATTCTTTTATATGTCACTTTGATTTCAGAGTCGTTGGAGGGCTTCTAAGTGCATACGATCTTTCTGGGAATAAAGTGTTTCTTGATAAGGCAAGAGATATTGCAGATAGATTGCTACCTGCATGGGATACACCTTCTGGAATTCCATACACCACTATCAATTTGGCACGTGGAAAGGCTCACAATCCAGGATGGACAGGGGTAATTACAGTTATTTTTCTTTTAATGTTTGTCTTATTAAGTTTTTGTAAATATACTTAATGCGATTCCGTTTATGGCCGTTCGCTAGGTGTCCTTTTAAACTTGTATATCTAGATGGACAACAATACCTGTGTCAGAATTGTAGTGTTTCCCATCCATTACTTCTCCATTGATTACTTGTTCGTATTGACTTTGTTCCCTTTTTTTTAGAATTATTTCAACAAAGAAAGTATGCATCAGGTTGTATTTAATGCAAGCATAGATAGACACATGCATAAAAGACAATTACCAAGAGTATATAGAGAGCATGAAAAAAGTGGAGTGTTCTCCTTGAGAGCCAGTGTATCACTACCCAGTCATTCTTTGGCAATGGCAAGGAACTATTTTTTGCTTTAACCTCTTTGAGGATGTGATTAAAATTTGACCTCCACACTCAAGCCAACATCTTAGATTTCTTCTTCTGCGTTCCTCCAACCTTTGTTGGATCTGTCTCCGCTTACAAGGTCTAGCAATAACATTGAATAAACAGTTTGATGACCTGTTAGAAGTGCTCTTTTTTTTTGCCTTTTGTTGAATCACCCACATCCTAGTTAGACCTGGGTTTTTAATAGAGCTAGTGTTAAAGTCAGCTTGAAAGTCCCATTGGCAGAAGCTATTGTGCATACAGCATATTAACTCTCTGGCTTTCACCATGTCCTGAAGTGCCAAGGCTCCAGAAAACCAAGCATACTTTGAGCCCTTTTTTAACCACTCTTTTGCTTATGCAGATGCCTCTGGAAATCGCTTATTGCTTGCTTTTGTAATGTTGAAGCTGAGATTCATGCCATGGCCCAGTAAAATGCTGGCTTTAATGGGAGTAGCTAATCCTTTGCAAAGTTTTTAAAAAGAAATATCTCTTCACTTAGAATCACCATTGTTCTGACCTAGTCACTTGGCCAAAGCAGCCGAGCACGTCTCTTCTCCTGCCACATGGCCAAAGTAACCGAGCACTTCACATGTCACGTTATGCATTGTTCCTTTTTACTTCTTATGCATCTAATCCTTCTATATATGTGACTTTTGATCTTCCTTAAATCCTTCAGGGGTATTTCTGTCATATCCCCGCTTCTTTTGTTTCCTTGTTAATAATTGGTTCGTAAATCAGTGCTTGACAAAATCTTTCATTTTGTGCAACAAGAAGGAAACTCTGATGTTGATTACATCTTTTATGGAATCTCACTAGAGATGTAGTGATGTTTATTTTCATGACAAATTTTTTTGAGTCGAACCCCTATATTGTTTTACTTTTCTAATGCAAGTTTGTCTAATACAAACCAACTAACCTGCATTTTTTTTAGCCTTATAAATTTGATAAGCAATGTGTTGTTCGTGATACCCAGGGAAATAGTATTTTAGCAGATCTTGGCACTGAACAATTGGAATTCATTGCATTATCTCAGAGAACAGGTGACCCGAAGTACCAGAAAAAGGTGTGTAATAATCAAGATCATGTCTTCTCCTCAATAGCGCTATCTCTGTTCACTTTGTAAATGCAAAACATATAGGAAATCATTTTTGTTATTAATTGAGACCCTTTGTGATTAATCTGATATTCGAAACTACGTTCCTTGTTTGTTCCTCCCTGTTAGGTGAAGAATATGTTTTTATGCTATTGCTATGTAGTGACAATAACATCTCTTTAGAAATTTACTGGATTTGACATCTCAATTGGGCATGCTACATTTAGATTTCATTATTTGATGCAATTTACGTGCACATGTAAGCAGCTGCTTTCATGTCTATAAACCTTCGAGGAACTCTGAAAAAATCCACCATTGCCATTTGACTCATGGTTTGACATACACATCTTGTTACCTACAGTGAGAGAATTTTTCAAATGGATCCTTTTAATTACAGGATGTGGTAGTTGAACTTTGATTTGTGTTTCCAGATATAGAAATGCTTAATTTGCAGATATGTCTGGCTGAAATAACATGCTTGTGCAATTTTCAGCTCTTGATCAATTCTGTTCCAGGAGAAGTTATGGTATCCTGATGAGTGTGTATTGTATTTATGAATATTAAAGGGGAATTGTGTGAGGCTACACGTGTTTCTCAAAGGTTCAACTAAGACCTCCCCTCTTTTCTCTTGACTCTTAGCACAACCTCTTTACCCTGACCTGCCTCTCAATTTTTCTCTGTCTAGCTTTGGGAGTCATCTTCTCTTTTATCTCCTTCATTTTCTCTCTTTCCAATAAATTTTGTCTATCCACCTCCCTATTCTTATTTTTAAAGATTTCCTTATGTTACATTTTAATAGCTCATATTTTCCTTATTATCTTTGTAATCAAGATCTTGTTCGTTCCCCATCATGTTTTCTCTCTTTCCACCTTCATGATTTTTAAAAATCAATTCATTATAACTATTGGATATTGCTAGCATGTTAACCAAACCTTAAACTCCATGTTGTCCTCTTACAAAGGATATTTTCACAGCTTTTGAGTCATTTGACATTTTTTGAAGTTGAGCAAGGTCCCATCTTCTCAAGATGGTTCTAGAAAATATCCCATCATCATCATCATCATCTCATCCTTATCCCAACTTCCTATTCTCTTGGACTTGCTCCTTTACCCATGGTTGTCCAAAATGGCACAGGAACCGTTGTCTGCTTATCATCGCAACCGAGTGTCATTGTGGCTCCTTGCTTTCAAGGAATGCCCTAGCTAACCTTTGCGTATTTCTCACTGCACCCACCCAGGTGCCAGTACAGCTTGTCACTTACAGGGAACACCCTAGCATGGCACATAACATTGGATCAGAATTCATGATAGAGATGTGGCAAAAAGGTTTTACGCTGGCTGCCAACCTAACACAACCTTCCTTTCTCATTCAGGCTTGGGACCGGCCGTGGCGGAGAGTCTAGAAAATCTCCCATAAGTACCACCTTACTTCGATTATGAAATCAATACAATGTTTTCATTATTTTAGTGGCTTTTTTATTACTCTGGTTGGATGATGTTGAAATGGTCAACTATAGAGTGTTGTGCATATTGGCCTCTATGCTTCTACGTGAATGAGACAAGGCCATGAGTTTACTTGATTGATTCTTGCTGTACTTTCTGTCGGACTTGCTTATATATGTAACTGCTGAGTGAGTTTATCTAAATTTTTTTATATAAAATAGTATGTAACTTTCTTTTTGAGTTATGAAGGTGTACTTTCTGGTTGATATACTCTTACCAAGATGAATGTTGTGCATTATGCTTCTAACGCAGGTAGAAAATGCGATCTTCCAACTTAAGAAGATCTTCCCTAGTGATGGCTTACTTCCAATATATATAAATCCCCATACAGGGTCAAAATCACATTCACAAATTACATTCGGAGCCATGGGTGATAGGTACATGCTTTTTTTTTTGAATAATCTGCATACTGTTCGACTACAATGTATGCTCATGAAGGTTGATGATTATGCTCTACTTTTGTACTGTAATTTTTTTTTTATAATTGGTTGTTTTTTCATTGATTATGTTGAAGTTGTCCAAAATTGTTGTATGAACACTCCCATGGGGCTGTACAATGTACAAAATACCATATCCTGGGCTTGCAAAGCCATTTCTTGCCCATGGCACCTCAATGACATTTTTTAAGAGATTTCTGATCTAAGTGAGGGATTAAGAATTTCTTGGAAACACATTTTCAAGGAAGCTTACTCTGCAGCAGACCTTTTAGCGAAGGTGGGTCCCCAATCCAATATGGATCCCTGAACCTTTCTTTTCTTGTTCACTTGAGCTGTAGAGCATTTGTTTAGACATTTTGGGGTTTTGTAAAGGATACTAGTTATAGGTGCCGCATTTTGGACACTTCATTTTTACTGCAATATAAATGAATTTTTTTAAAAAAATGTATAGACAAAATGCACAAAGGAATAGAAATACCAAACAGTTATCATCATCATCAAAGCCTTTTCCCAACTATTTGGGATCAGCTACATGAATCATGGTCAGTCATTCGTCTCTATCAAGGGCCATACCTCAATAAGACCATAAGTCTCCATATCTTTTCTCACTACTTCCATAATATTTTTTTGAGCCTACCCCTTGCCCTTTTTGAGTTTTCTACTTGAACCAATTTACACCTCTTAATAGGTGTTGTATTGAGTCTGCGTTGTACATGGCTAGTCCACCTAAGTCCACTTTCTTTCATCTTATCGCTTATTGGAGCCACACCTAAGTTCTTCCGAATGTATTGATTTTGAATTCTATTCCTTCTTATATTGCCGCCCATCTATCTTAATATCCTCATCTCAGCTAAACTCATCTTATAGGTATGTTGTTTCTTGAACACCCAACATTCCGCATCATAAAGCAAAGTTGGTCTCACAACTGTTCTATAGAACTTCCCCTTCAGCTTCATTGGTATGTGGCGTTCACATAAAATTCTAGTTGCACATCTCCAATTCACCCACCCAACTCTAATTCTATGTGCAACATGTTCCTCAATCTCTCTATTTTTTGGTATCATTGACCCAATATATTGAAAATGCACTCTTTTTGATATCTTGGGTCAAATATCAAACAATGAATTGGTTGAATGCCTTGTGAGATCACGAGAGAGGATCTCGAGATTCATTCTCTTGCTATTGCACCTGTGAATTTATTGGGTTCATTCCCATTGTGCTTAAAGGACGCATTAAGACTCAAGGCTAATTCTACTATTTCAGCAAACAGCCCCTTGCCTTAGCCAATGAAATAGTATTTTCTGATTCCCCTTCAACCTGGAGGGCATCCCAATTGGGGCTCAAAGGGTCTCAGCTCCCTTAACTGTGCTGTGTTAATGTTGATGGGTAAAGTTTTTAATCACTTCTTTGCCTATCCATTTCTAACCACTTTGGCTAGACAAAAAGAAATCTAATTGCATCCCAGTATCTTTGCATCTTTTATAGTGAAAATATGCATGTTAAATTTTGATTGTGCGTGCATAAGTTGACAAGTTAACTATGATTAACTCAAAAAAGAAAAAAAAAAAGGTTGAACCTAGTTAACTTGTACAAGACAATGTCAGAGAAGTGAGACAAACAGTACATTGGGTTAAGCCTGCCAAATGTTTTTTATAAATTTCTTGCTTATTATATTTTATCATATTATTTTATCATCCACATCTGCATATATTTTTTTAACAAAGATTGTGATTAACTATTTGATGCATTGCAGCTTTTACGAATATTTGCTTAAATCCTGGATACAGGGGAACAAAACTGAAGCCGTGCAACATTACAGGTGTGTCCTTTTTCTATTGTGTTTTGGGTTAATGTAATTTACTCAAGTGCTATGCTGTCACAGTATTTTGAGAAATCATTGCTTCATTACGATGCCTTGCATCAATTCCTTAACATTTTGGTGGATTGTATATCATTAATATACTCATGGTGAACAGAAAAATGTGGGAAACATCAATGCAAGGGTTGCTGGGTTTGATCAGGAGAAGCACTCCGTCATCTTTTGCCTACATTTGTGAGAAAACTGATGATTATCTTTCTGATAAAGTGAGTTTTTTTTTGTGATAAATGTGGTGAGTTCCTCATTTGCTGCACTTTATGCATAGCCATGGGTGAACCACCTTTGTTGTTATGATTTCAGATGGATGAGCTAGCCTGCTTTGCTCCAGGGATGCTTGCTTTGGGATCATCTGGCTATGGTCCTGAAGATGCAGAGAAATTTCTTTCACTGGCGAAAGAGGTAGATTTTGTCAGTTCAGCTTAGTGCTTCTGTAGCAGTCCATGTGGAAGTCTTGATAAACTATGGGACTTGATAATTGATATAATAATGGCAGTTCTCTATTGAAATTAATTTAAGTATAACATTGCAAATTTAAAGAGAACTTAACATATGCCATGTGCTCATGTTCACATCTATCGAGAAATGTATGCATGTTTTTAAATTAATTGTAATAATTTCATGGATAAATGTGAATTCTACAATTAAGGGAAAGTGACTTTACTAAGCAACAATTTAGGGAAAGTGACTTTACTAAGCAACAATTAAGGGAAAGTGACTTAACCATGCTTAGTTACTGACTTAAACTTCTATACCATGGTCCAATACGGTGGTTGTCTCATGGCCAAGTTTATCTAACTTGTTATATTTCTTATCATTATGGTCGTTGAGTGCCCTACCAAGTTGCTTCCCAAGTTGTTTGAAGTTTGAACTATTGGTTCTAGATTCCAATTCGAACCTCCTGACTCTGAGTGGAGAGCCTTGTGCTAAATATATATAGACGGCTTTTCTTTTTTGATTGTTGAAGAGTACTATGTAACTTGCCTATGTAAAATTTTTGGAATTGTTTTTTTCTGTAACCAGCAACTAACATTTGAATCATATAAATACGCGTTAAACCTGGTGCACTTCACGCATTTCAATGGTTTAGCTTTCAAAAGTTTCAGTTTTTCTTTTTCTTTCACCCTCTCTGAGTTCTAGTGCTCTTGAATACAAATTCTGCCTAAAAATTGTTATCTTTATGTAGCTTGCTTGGACTTGTTACAACTTCTATCAGTCAACCCCAACAAAGCTTGCTGGAGAAAACTATTATTTCCACTCAGGCCAGGTTTGATTATCTCGATTTTGACATTTTTTAATTGTTTTTTCCCTTTGTAATCTAGTATTCTAGATAACTGTGACTGTTGTAATCAGCATTTTTTGAAAGTGTACTATGATTCACCAGACAATCAAAAAATCATAGCCCATTGGGCCATCACTCTCAATTGAAATGATTGACAGTGATGGAGAGGTGGGGTCCACTGTAAAAGAATCTGATGGTGCCCCCTCTCTCTCAACATGATCATCCACTATGAAATGGATGGTGATGGCCAAATGGATCATGGGTTTTTGTTTGTCCCTAAGATTATAGCATACTCCCCCTTTATGAAATTTTAGTTCAAAATCTGATCATATCTTTTATGTGTGATGATACCAATTCCCAAATGGCAGGACATGACCGTAGGAACCTCTTGGAATATTTTGAGGCCGGAGACCGTGGAATCACTCATGTACCTATGGCGTCTAACTGGAAACAAGACTTACCAAGAGTGGGGTTGGAATATATTTCAAGCATTTGAAAAGAACTCTCGGATTGAGTCGGGTTATGTTGGACTAAGAGATGTATGCACTTTAGCTCATCAAAACTTAATTTATTCACCCAAAAAATCAATATTTTATTTTCTTATGGAATATTGGAAAACAGTCATGGAATACTTGCCTGATTCATTCTGATGCTCCGTAAACTTAGGATCTCAGAACAGTCCTTGTACTAGTCATGTTTTTAAATGACCATTGAACCCAAAACACATCTAATGGAATGGGGAAAGTAGTCATTTAGGAAATTTTTGACGGAATTAAATATCATCTTCTCAATCCCCATGTTCTCATCCATCCAGTCCCAGACCATGCCAATCGGGGCATTGTTTATGAAATTCCACGTTTTAGACCACTACCACCAATGTATGCATGTGTTCGTTAAAAAAAAAAAAAGCTCTTAAGGCTTTCTTAGCGCTGTTTTGATATCTTGCCCTTTTCGTCGTCCATTCTTTTTTTCTTTTCTTTTTTGAAAATGCATCAATTCATTTATTGGGTCTCTGCTTTGCTCTCTACAGGTGAATTCTGGTGTTAAGGATGATATGATGCAAAGCTTTTTCCTTGCAGAGACGCTGAAATACCTTTATCTTCTATTCTCACCCCCTTCACATATCTCCTTTGATGAGTGGGTGTTCAATACTGAAGCCCACCCACTGAAAATATTACCAAGAACAGATACATTTACTGGTTTTGTTAATGGAGAAGTTAGCGTGAGCCACGAAAGGCCCAGACGCACTGACCACTCTCTAGGGAGAAAGGAGGGTCGAGAAAGGATTGTTCATTAGGCTTAGTAATTGTGTTCACCTATAGGGTTCTTTCTGAATTTTAACGGTGCCGATGTGGAGCAGAGGGTTTGGAAGGCCTTGATGGCTTTCCTATCAGCAATTACATGCTTGTGGTCCTCTCAGCTCGAGATTTGATTATTTATAGAAGGATAGAGATAACAGATGAAGAAGAGGGGTTTCTGGACTTCAGCGGCTCGTCTCTCTTTTGAAGAAACTTCTCTATGAACGAATTTTTGTCGATTCAAATGGTATTCTATTATCAAATTCTTGGGAAGTAATTATTTTTGAGTTAGCACAGTATGAAATATATATGTAACGTGACTTCAAGCTTGTTAAGAAATTTCTAATGCTTCATTCTTACTTTCAACCATGATAGTGTGGTCTAGTATGAAGCTAATTTATGACAGTCGAAAATTCCATTTTGTGATTTGTTCCACTTACTCTATGGCCATAGGATATACGTTACACTACAATTTTGAATCAAAAGAGAGATTTCAAGAAAGGGTAGATCTATTCACTCTATCAATAATCGAGCTCGATTTGATGTATCGTAAGGGATTTTATTTTCCTATTGATTCTTACGGATTTGATAAAAAAAATTTATTGAACGAGACCAGGGATGAATCGAAAAAGGAATCTTTATTGGTTCTACTTATTGAAGGATTAGAACAAAATTGGTTCGGATCTCTTGCAAGAATGGTTTGGAAGATCCAAATATAGTGGATTTGCTAGCAACAACATAATGGAGTCGTCAATCAATATAGATTGATCTGAAATTTGATTTGATTCAAATCCAACGTGGCACCTTTGGGTACATAAGAAATGTATTGAAGAGATTCTTTTTAGGCCTTGTTTGATAACATTATAATATCTTGATATTTCTGGATATTACATAATCAAATATAATTTTCATTGTAGAAGGTATCAGATATTACAGTATCTAATATAATTTTGATTATAGAAGGTCTCAGACGATGTTTGATGGGTCAAATCGTATTTTAATTATTTATGGAGAGAATCAAAGAAAAATCTAAAAAAGCTAGCTTGTCTAGTTACCCTAGGACCTAGAAAAATAAAAAATGAACTTTTATGAGTATTGAGATCACTTGCAAAAATATGGAAAAACTGAGTTATAAAAAATCCATTTTCCAAAATTCTCAGAAATATGCCCAACAACTTCCAACAAATTATGACCCATGATAATGTGTTGATGAGCTAGTTGAAATTTGATCAACGAATGATAGGCTACTTGAAATTGTATCAAAATAATTAAGTGAGATGTTAAATAGCTCAACTCTTAGATGTGGTTTCATCGATTCTCAATATGGTTTGATCAATTTTCAATAGTAATAATAATGATGATGATAATGTTTAAATGGTCAAACCACTATACATAATTTGTAGTGGTAGTCAAATCACCCAATTTAACATTACAAGGGTTATTTTACTCAGGTACCTTTTAAAAAATTATTTAAAAATGTTCAAATTGCCATCATCATTCAGTATTTGAAGGTCTAAATAATAAAGGGCATTTTTAAAAATTTGGATTTTTTTTATAAAAAGGGTTCTACCCCTCTCGTTTAGGTTTAGAAACTAGAAATATTCTCTTTTTCATTTAAAGTCTGTGTTCCACATTCCACGTTCAGTCTAAAACAAAGTGGAGTATTATGATTGTTGCTCTTTATTCATCATCATAATCAAAATCATTTTCCAATTAATTAGAGTCGGCTATATTGTTGCTCTTCATGTTCCAATTAATTAGGGCCAAATCAAAATGATCATCTTACTTGTTCGCGGTCAGCTACACCTAACTCACTATCTTCACTAAGTACCCATATTTCGAGTGCCCTTTTGAGCAAGCAAGGGTATTCATTCATGTCCATCGCATTGAAGTCAGAATACCAAACTGCCTTAATTTCTAGAAAAAAGAAACTAGTAATTTGGATATTTTTAAATAATTTTTTTGAAGAGGTATCAAAAGAAACTTATAAGCAACCATTTTAACGTTAAATCGAATGATTTGACTAATTTAATGATTTAATCATTTTGAATTGTGGTATGAACTAGTGATTTAAAATTAGCCTTTTCTAATTGGGAATCATTGATACTGACTCGGTATCGGTCCCTGCTAATTCGGTTCCTTGTCAAAGCCAGAAGCAGCTTGACTCGGATGGATTTACATGGTTCCCACCCATCATATTTTATTTTTGATCTTTTTTTTTCTTTTAAAATTTTTTTATATTTATGAACCAATTGTCATACTGGAAAATCGGTCCTATTTGCCCATTCAAAAAGCTTGTTCACACAGCGGGTCCGACTTTTGAAACAATTCTTTGACCATTTAAGTGAAATTAATAATAATAATAATAATAAATAAATAATAACAAATAATAATACCTCAAAGAAAGGAGCCCTTCCGTATACATAAAGGGACCCTTGTTTTTAATAATGAGAGAGTTTTGGTGGAGCAATCTTATCATCATCCAATTCACAAAAGTCAGGCACACTATTTATATTAATGGGATAAAAGTAATATGAAAAGAGGCCAACATAAATAATACCATTACCTTGCTTATATCACTATATCACTTTCAAATATGGAGGCTTAAGGGTGCCACAAAAGGCCCAACAAGGAGTGAAGGGACGGACCCATGTGCCAAATCTAAGGCCCTTGCTCCCACTACCGCTTCTTTCCTTCTTTTTGCGAACTCGGTCTGCAGTCAAATTGAAACATGGAACTGACCGATCCGATTTTGGCCAGTTTTGGTGATGTGATCAGGTATTTTTAAAAGGGTGTGGTTTCTATAAGGTTGCAACCTTAAATCATCCAATTAAGGTGCACTTCCAAATTTTATCATAACTTGTAATTTTGATGAAAAAAAAATTCTTAAGATTATCTCAAAATCTATTTTCATATTTAATTATAAAATTTTCAACTCCAAAAATGGTTAAAATCAAGTAGATCTATGAACCTATGAAAATCTTGAAAATGAACGGCCTAGATAATGTATTGTGAGTTTCACAATCTTTGGGGCTCCAAATCTTTTTTTTTCGTATTCATCCAACTTGATGTCGAGATGATCAATTAGAGGTTTTTTCGACATTAAAACAACATTTTCCAATGGATTTTTGAGGTGCATATGTAATTCTACATTTTAAGGTTGCAACCTTATATAAACTGTTTCTTCTTTAAAAAAATTCAAAAAATAAATAAAATCTCAAAAAATGAGGAATTTTTTTGTAATGAGTTTTTTTTTTTAATTTTTTTTTTATCATTTTGATAAAGATTGGAAAGCGTTTTGGCTATAAATACTTATTTTATCTTTTTTTATATTTTTTTAAAAAATTCAAAAAATAACCTTAAACACATATTGATTTTTTTAAATTCATTATTTTCACTAATTTTCAATTTCATTTGGATGTGTTTTATTTAATCATATTTTAAATATATTTTTTATTTTAAAAAATATTTTTATTTTTATAATACTTTTTTTTGACATGCTGGGACCTTCCCGGTGAGGCCAGTTTACCGATTGCTCGAACCCAGCCCTTCGCCGGTTTCCGAGGCCAGTTCGATCTACACGACACTCAATGTTGAATTTGTCAACCGCTAACCAATCAAGTCCAAGCTTCCTGACTCGCTTTCCCTCTCTCATTAAAAACAGATAGAAATTTTACATGAATAATTAAACCGAAATTAGTGAAAAGAGAACAACCCCATTTTCAACATGATGTGTGAAAAGCAAATATCCCACTTCACCACTGAGCAACAGCATTAGCATAGAATCCATGTTGGGACCATGAAAAGAAGAGCCGACTTCTCCTGTTGTTTTTTTTTCTGATTTTTTTTTTCAGCATGCGCTCTCTAAAAGAGACCCCAACAACCCAAACTAAATTTCTGGAGAGATTCTCTCTCTCTACATCGAGCTCTTAGCTCTCTTTCATCTTCTTCATTTTTATGTCCTTTTTCCTCTCTCTAGCTTATCTTCGTCTTTTGTGTCCTCTTGGGTGGCCTTTTCTTTTTACTTAGTTTATGTGTTTTATGTGCTTTCTCTCTCTACATTCCCTTCTTTCTTTTTGGGTCATTTAGGAGTTAGCACTTGGCGTTTTCCTTGGTAAATAGTGTGAAAATGATGCTTCTTGCCATTTTCCATGTTTATTTATACGGCCTCGTGTCAAGTGTACAATGTGTCCTTAGTAGGGGAACATGTCCTTTGGCCTCCATTTCTCTCTCTAACCCATGTTTCTTCTTTTCATTCTCCCTTGCCTTTCTCTATCTAAACCATGTTTTGTCCATCTCATTCTCACTCTACTCTCTCTCTTGTTCTCATATTACTTATGCTCATTCTCCCTCTACTTTCTCTCTCTAACTTATATTTCTCCATTTCAATACCACTCCACCTTCTCTCTCTCTAACCCATGTTTTGTCCATTTCATTCTCCCTCCACTTTCATTCTCGCTCAGTTTAAGGGTGGCACTGGATCCGGATCCGACTTAGGACCTAAGAACCCGGACCCAACGGGTCCAAAATTAGACTCAGTGGATCATGTCCAAGTCCAAATATTGGATCCAAATAAAGCTGGGTCTTGGTCCACGGGGACTTGACCCAAATGGTGTTATGATTTAAATAATATTTATTATATAATATTAAAGGCACGGTTTTTATGCAGTCAACCCCGTATTGAAGAAATACCGGCTTGGTAATATATATATTTTTTAAATATGATTTGATTCTAATTTTAAAAGAATATATAATGTTTAACATGGATATAGCAAATATGATTTTTTTTTTTAAATTAGAAATAATAATTATACTGAGAAAACATTTGAACGGTTAGTCACACTTGGTTTTAGATGATCACCTATTTGCATCCATCTTTAAGATGGATGCTTTATACCTCTATACCTCATATTGTAGAAATGATCCAGCCCACATGAAATAATTTTTCATATTTAAATATGGGAAAAGTTTATATATAGCTGAGGCTCTAAACAATCAAATTAGAGCTTACCTCAAAAATTTCATTAGAAGAGGTTGTTTTGATGCCCAAATATCCTCAAACTAATCATCTTGACATCAAGATGCATGGACATGAGAAAAAAATAGATTTCAAAATTTGAAAATAGTTTATTTTGTAAAGCATTTTTAGACCGTAGTTACACTTGGTTTTAGATGACCACCTATTTCTATCCATCTTTAAAATGGATGCTTTATACCTCCGTACATTGTAAAAATACCCTCAAATCCATGAAACAATTTTTTATATTTAAATAAGGGAAAGTTTATATAGAAATGCTGTCCAGCCCACATTATTTTTGAAGCTTTAAACTTTATAAATAAATATGAAAATATATTTTAAAGCTATCACAAAGATTTGTAGTATGGAAACCACTTTTTCGAAACCATTTGAAGGAAGGTTTTAATTTGATTGTTTGGAGCCTAAGCTCTATACAAACCTCATCCTTTAAATAATGTTTAAATAAATATATCTAAGATATATTTAAAATATATATATATTTATGAGTCGGGTCCCATAAATTTTTTGTTGATCTGGGTCCGGGGCGACCAGGTTCTATCCCTACTCCACCCTCTCTCTCTCTAAACCATGTTTCGATCTTCTAGGGTTGTAGTTTCATATTTAGTTTCTCACTCTACTTTCTCTCTCTAACCCATGTTTCTCCATTCGATCGATTTATAGGGTTGTAGTTTCATATTTAGTTTCTCAGTCTACTTTCTCTCTCCAACCCGCGTTTCTTTCTCTCTCTAACCCTCACTTTAGTACAAGGCGGTCATCATTACGGTTGGGCTTTTCTTGCCATTGATTAGAGAGCCAATATACCCCCACATTCGTGATACGATCTCATCACTTTTCTTGATCTGACGCCCTGTCCAATGCCTGACACAAACGATAAAAAGAAGATAAAAATTTGAGGAGAGAGAAAGTCGAGAAGTGGAGAGAGAAAGTTGAACAGTCAAAACTTGGAAGCTCTCATTGCCTTATAATTGCCTGACAAACAATTCCCACAAATAAGCGTGTGGTTCCACTTAGCTAACTTCCTGGCATTTTCTTAAATGGAAATGTTTTTGTTCATGCTGTAGTAAAGTTCAGGAGGCCAAGATTTTTAATTCACTTTAGATTGATTTACATAAGGATTCGAAAAATTTACCTCAAATACGATTATAGGTAGAAATTACAAGGAAGGTCCGGTTATTTTTTTTCAAAATTGCCTTTCGGTCTGAAGATAGCATTCTATTTTTTTATTTTTTAGTTTTTTTCATTAGTAGAGCAGTGCCCCGAGCTCTAGGGGCAGTGCCCGGGCGGTCTGAGGTTCAAATCATCAGACCGCCCTCGGGTTCTTGAGTGGTCCGAGGTTCCGCTCCTTCTTTCTTATTTTTTGAAAAAAATAGTCCGAGGTTGCCACCCTTGGACCGCACTATTTGTCTTTTGTTTTTTTGCTTTATATATAGAAAAAACAACGAATCAAGGTCCCCATCCTCGTATCGCTCTTTGTTTCTTATTTTTTAAAATAAATAATGCTATTGATATGACGATTTTAACTTTGGACTGCCTGGGCACTGCCCTACCAACGAAAAAACTAAAAAACAATAGAAGTTAAAATGCGGTTTGAGGATGACATCCTCTGACTAAAGGGCAATTGTAAAAAATAAAAAAAATACGGGTTGACTGACTTTCCTTGTAATTTATGCCTATAAACCGAGCATTTCGTATTTTAGATAAAGCTTTCGGGTCCATACGTCAATCATAATATAGGGTGTTTAATGCTTAGTTTTTTTTCTTTTCTTCTTTCTTCTTTTTCTTGCTATAACGCCGGAGCATATTGTATATTTTTCAGCTATTTACGTACTAACTCTAAATAAGTTAGAAAACTACGAGTTGTTCCTTTCATACCTGAAAATTACAATTAAAGTTGGTCAATCACGACAAATTTTTTTTATTTATTTATAAAATTACCCCTTGGTCTGAAGAAAATTAGCCCTCGGTCTGAAGTTAGCATCAAAACTTAAGTTGCAATCTGAGAATGAAATTCTCGAATTGCCTTTTTTTTTTTTTGCAAAACTAACATTGTGGTAATCCTCGGTTAAGTTTTGAAAAAAAAAAAAAGGTATGAGAATGCCATTCTTGGATCGCAACTTTAAGTTTTGAAAAATAAAACGGTTTGAAGATGGCATCCTAGAATCGAGGGGCAATTTTTTTTAAAAAATCACGTTGACTGGCCTTAATTGTAATTTATAAATATAAAATAGGCAACTGATATTTTTCTAACTTATTAAAGTCCGTACTTAAATAACTTCTACTTCTTAAATAACTTCTAGTTCAATAGTAAGAATCGGACTTGAGATGTAGCATTACTTAACGTCAACTCCATTCAAGCCTAATGCCGATTCCACTCCGGTAGTAAAGCGCATGTGTAGAAGAAGTATTTTAAAGGCCAAAAGATTTCATGCTCCCGGGGAGCATATCTTCCCTTTTAACTAGCTTGCATAAAATCTAATCTATATTTTAGGGATTTAGTATCGTTAACCATTGGATCAAACTCAAAAGATAAAGAGCATAAATAAATATAGGAAAAGATTATATGGAGCCCATGCTCTAAACAATCAAATTTGAGCCTATCTCAAAAAGTTCACTAGAAGAAGTTGTTTTGATACCCAAATATCTTCAAATTGATCATCTCGACATCAAGATGCATGTACATGAGAAAAAAATAGATTTCAAGTTTTGGAAATAATGTCTTTTGTAACACATTTTTGGACCGTCAATTTTCAAGATTTTCAAGTTCTCGTAGATTTGTCGATCTACGCTATTTTTTAAGCTTTGAACTTTATAAATAAAGATAAAAATATATTTTAAAGCTCTCACAAAGATTTCCAATATTGAAACCATATTTCTCAATGCTATTTGAAGGCAATGATATAATTTGATTGCTTAGAACCTAGGCTCTATACAAACCGCACCCAATAAAAATACGTGCCTTGAAAAATAACGTCCTTTAGGATGGAAAGGCCATCTAATGTTTTGAAGGTCAGACCTCATTGTTTAGAACTCGAAATCTAAATTATTATTTTTTATAGAAATATTCAATGTGATAATAAAGTGGATCCTAAAATTATTGATCTAAGAAAATCTTCCTAAGTAAATCTTTCGGAAGTAGAGTAACTATATAATGTGCTCATGTATATAGAAGCGCTATATAATTTTTTCCTATATACATGAGTGCTTTATAGTTTTGGGAAAATTTATGAAATTACTTGGTGATTACCCATATTTTTTTATTTAATTTTAAGCTGCCTATAAAAAAACACATGGTCTCGAGGCTTTGGAAAGAATATCATACTTCTCCTAAACAAACAAAGTGCCACAGCTATGGAAGCCGCAATTTCCAATAAACAGCCGCGCCAACAAGTATAAGACTAAATTAGGTAAAAATCAAGTTTACAACAAAGGTAAAACAGGGATTCAAATTTCCACATAAGAAAGTCTATTTGGGTTCCTCAAATTTCAATAGAGTCAACCATTTTCGAGGTTACTATATAGACTTTTGAGCTAGATTTTGGGGTTCTTTTTATTTTTCTAGTTGGTCAAAAAATTAAAAATAAAAATAAAAACAATTTATTTTAGGTTGAGCTTGGATGTTTAGTTTTCAAATTTAAAAAAGGTCATGGATTTTGTATACGGTGCCCATCTTATATTACACAAGGTAGTATACTTCTAAATTTTATTAGATGTACTTTCAGTATCAAAAACTTGCAATGGATTGAGAGGCAACGTTCAACCATAATTATAGAATTTTAAATTAAAAAAATGATACAAATCAAGCAGGTCTATAAGCACTTGAAAATCTTGAAACTATACGGTCAAACACTTTATACAATATGCACTATTTTTAAGACTTGAAATTATTCTTCTCTTTAGGACAAACTTTCTATGCTTTCCTTACAACATAAAACTTTTATGCTTCTTTCTATCCAACCGTCTATTCTGAATGGACGGGTGAGATGACCCTAATCACAATGTCACGTCACTACTCTATTTTATTTTTATTTTTTCTACAAATATTTTGAGACCAAATTTTGGTCGTCAACTCCTTTCTTAAACTTGAACTTGTAAAAACTATAAAAAAAATCCCAATAAAACAAAAGAACTAAAATACTCTTGAAAGTTTTAAGCGGTATTTTAGTCATTATATTTTATTAAAAAACTCTTTTAAATATTTTTTTTAAGTACGCACCATAGAGAAGATGGTACGTACCAAATTTCACATTCATACAATTTGAAAAAAAAATACAAATAAAATACTCTAAGACATCTGATCTAGATCAAACAATTAGTGGCTCACTTGATCTAAATTGAATGGTTAGATGGAGGGCGAAGTATATATCTTCTATGTTGTAGGGGAAGTATAGAAACATTTCCTTTTTCTTTGTATCTATGCATGTCGAGGATAAGATGATCAACCGGAAGGTTCCCCAACGTCGGATACTCTTTTCAATTGGATTTTTGAGGTGCATCTTACTACTATAGTATAAGGTTGCGACGTTTAGGGCTGGGCACAGGCTAGGCTAGCCCTGACCCTAGCCCTCTTAGGGTTGGGCACTTGGAAAAATTCAACAAGTAAACTAAAAGGAGAAATAAGGAAAAATAACTAGGCCGGCCCTACCCTAGCCCTGCCTGGCCCCTCTGGCCACATTTTGTGACCCAAGCCCTGGTTTTTTAGGTTGAGCCAACTAGGCCAGGCCGAACCACCCAACCCCTTGCCACCCTTACCTTATATAATTTTTTTAAAAAAAGATGGTTCAATTGTTATTTGATTTAAAACTATACTTATTCTTGGATAAAGCCCCCAACAGCTCGGCTTTCTAGCTTCTCTTTCCTTCTTTCCCTGAAATTTAAAATGAATTTACAGTTATTATTTATTTAAGACTATTTATTTGTGGATAAAACCCCAAAAAGCTGGGCTTCTTAACCCTTTTTTTTAAAAAAAAAATGATTAGTGATAACTTTGTTCCTTCTTCCTCTTTATTATGCTTTAGGCCGACAAGTTACCATCTCCTCATCATGAATATCTAGGGTTTGGCCTTTTTTGAACAGTTGAGCTTCAAAGGGAAGAATAACTTGAAAAAGTTGCTCCAACCTCCTTCCTTTCTCTCTCTAAAGTTCCATCTTAGTTCTCTCACTAGAATTATTTCACGGGACAGTACCAACTCTCTATCTTTTACCTCTCTCTCACACAGTTAAGCCATCAATCTCGCACTATAGAAGTTTTCACTCTCTCAGTTCCACTTACCATCTCCCTAGCATGGTGTACACCTCTCTCTCCCTCTCTCTCTCTCTCTCTCTCTCTTCACATTAAGTTGCACTTCGTTCTCACAACAATGACATCTCTCTCTCTCTCTCTCTAAGTTGCACTTGGCTCTCACAGCAATGATATCTCTCCCTTTTCACACTTGGTTGCATTTGTTTCCTAGTAGAGTGACCTGTATACATTTCTCTCTCACTCTAAGTTGCACTTGTCTCTCACAAGGATGACGCCTCTCGCTTCTCTCTCTAAATTGCACTTCTCTCTCACTAAATTGCATTACTCTTTCCGTGGAAGGAACCAAAATAATGGCACCAACGTCTCTCTCTTAGAGCTCTTCTATAAGTCGCGCCACTTTCTCTGTAGAACAATACCTTGAAATTTAACCAACCTCTCTCTCTCCCTCTAGACTTTACACAGAAAAGAGCACCAACCTCCCTCTTTCTTAAAAATATTCTCAAAAGATTACAAAAGAAAGATGAGAGAACGGAATGAAGCATAGTATGAACAGGAGGTTCTTTTTTCATTGTTTTCCTTTGATTTGGGGATCGGTGGTTTCCTTTTTCGATGTTGAAATTTATATTCTTTGCAAGTACAGGTGGTGGGGGACGAGACAAAACGATTATTTCCTCTCTCTCTCTCTATCTATCTCTCTCTTCCTCTCTCTTCTTTACTCTTTCTCTCTTTTTCTTTTCATTCTCACTCTCTTCACTTTCTAGGGATCACCAAAGAAGAGAGACCCCATTAGAGCTGGCTCTGTCCAATCCAGTCTTAGAATCAACAAAGTGCCTTTTTTGCTAAGCGTGGCTACCCCTATGCCTCACATGGTAGTCCCATGTGATCCGGTCCCCAGGGGTTGACCGGATCCGGGTCCTGGGCTGGATCCAAAAATGAGACTTGTTTGATCGGGTCTAATTGGTTTCATGTCTAAATGTGGGTCAGGTAATTTTTTTTAGGTCCTGGTATATTTGAAAATAGTTAAATACAAAAATATTTCTTAAATATTAAGTCGGTTGTAATTGGATACGGCCCGACGCATTGCCAACCAACATGGGACGTAAAACAAACCTTCGATCTCCTCCCCCAGCTTTTGGTTCCTTAAATAGTTATATGCTGTCATTTCTCTCTATATATATTTATTTATTTATTTGACTGAATGACAATGGTGCAGTTTGAGGGACAGTGGTGATTGATTGGGTTTGCATAGAGTGTGGGTGTGGGTGATTTAGATGAGGAATGTAAGGAAAAAGGTAGTGCAATACTCAAACAAGAGTGGGCTAAGTGCGACAAGTCATTAGCCTGCGATAAATATCCACCATTGGAATATCAGGGAAACTCACAAGAATGTGTGTGTGATAAAAGAAGAGAGAGAGAGAGCATGGCAGGAGTTGCAGGTGAAGAAAAAAAGCCATCGAGATATCGCTTTCATATGGGGCGAGCGTGGGACGGGGGCCGAGACGAGAAGCTAAAGCAAAGGCCAAAAAGTCATGTGTCCTTAGAGAGAGAGAGAGAGAGAGTCTTAATAACGTTTACATAGGGTAATAAACTAAAGAGGGAGGGACGGACAGACGAAGTTAAAAATCCTGAAGATCGAAGAGAGAGAGATGGAAAAGAAGTTCAGAGACACAGAAATGTTAAGAGAGAGAGTAAGAGGTAATTCCAATTTGTACGAGAGTTAGAAGTCTAGAGAGCGAAAGTAAATGAAGATGAAAGCAAGGAAGAGAAAGTGTGTGTGAGAAAAAAAACATTGGTACTAATCAGTAGTAAGCAAGGAGAGGAGAGGAGAGGAGAGCAGCACATCAATCATGTCGGCTCTTGCTGCGTTTATTCTATAAAGTGCTCCTCTCTCTCTCTCTCCTTTTTGACTGCCTTATAGACCATGCAAAAGGCCCACCTGTGGGCCCTTTTGCATTATTTTCTCTTTTTATCTTTGTGGAATTTTTCACTCTTTAATGAAATAAGATTAGCTTCCAAGTCCTTACGGATTGATGAGAAAAAATAAGTAATTTGGTGTTTTGGCTGGGGAGAGGATATTAGAAATTTTTTAATTTAATATGCAGAAATTTTATATTTATGTATAAAACTATAAAAAAAAATTAAAAAAAATACTTTTATATGTAAATATTTCTTTACTTCGACCGAATAGGCCAGAAGCTTATCAAAGTAACTACATCAGGCTTCACTTCCTTTCGGTCTAGGCTTAAAATCAGAAAATTTTTTCTGATACAAAGTGAATTTGTCAACAATAATATTTTCCTTTTCATTTTGTCCCTTATATTTTTTTTTTTTTAGATAAACAGTATTTTTTAGCGTTTTAGAACCAGTTGATTCAGATCGATCAGATTTGGTGGGTGGGCGTTCCATGTCACTTTTACTTTTTATTTTTTCTCACCAAAGTCCTATCGATTCAGCCGAACTGGATCACAGATCCAGCCAATTGGATCGATACAATGAGTGGACGCTCCAAACCCGATTCGAAGTTTCAAAACACTGGAAAACCTACATGCACTCCTCTCCACCTTATTTCCTTTTACTATTCCCTCACTTTTGCTAATACAAACATTTGATTGCTTTAATCAGTGCATGTGGGCCCACAATCATCCTTACTTTTCCACCTCCTTCCTCTCTTTTGAAGATAAAAAGGAGCCCTCCGTTAGCTACAAATATTCTTATTCCTCTTGTCGTAGTAATTATTTTCACAATTTATGTTTATGGCATTATTTTAAGTACTCTCTTTGCCTATGTCTCTTTTAATTCATTTTTTGGTCAAATATCCAATGGTAAAGAATCACATTTTCTATATGCTATGAGGCTTAAGCAGATAACCACTATCAACTTAGGCATTAGGTGTTCAAGAAATTTTAAGCAAGAGTTTTGCTATCTTCTTTGCTGTACTTTGAACAAAGGGAAAATTATCAAAATACTCATATGAGATGAGCTATTTAATACTGTAACCGAGATATTTGTAACTTGCTCGTAATGACTCGATCAATTCAATCAGCCACCTGCCATCTATCTTCATTGTTCAATTATTTGTGTTTGACAACATGAGGGTTTGATATTGGTAGAAATGATCAAGCAGTATTTCCTCATGATTCTGATCCATAGTATATTCCTATCTACTAATTAAAGAAGATTTCCCCGAATGATACTTTATTCTCATATTTCAAATACTCCATATAATACCTAATAAGTTATTAGGTATCTTTTTAATGGTTTCAGTACCAATGGGAATGTTGGAAATACATTTTTTGGAGAATGTTAATAAACTCCAAAATCTATTTCTTCGTCCAGTAGCTACAACAGTCTTTTTGTTTAGTACCACAGGAAGTCTTTGGTTAAGATTATTGGAGCAACATTACCTATTGATAAATTCCAAACTTTAGTTCTTTTTTAAATCGATTAAACAGTGAAAAATATAAAATTCAATTCTTAAATTCATAAATACGAAAGATAGTAAGGAAACGAAAATATTGAGATCAAAACAAAAGTTACTACTTGATAAATTTCCCCTAATTAATTATATAAAACAATTATATAGGGTAAGTTTTTGGTGTGTGTAGTTACTTATGTTGATATTTATCTTGAATTTTTGAATCCTTATTTCTAAGAGATTGATTTCTTTTAATTTAAATTTCCTATTTATTTGGGTAGAGCCTATTGTTTAATATCTACATTTATGGATACGTCCTAGTTAGATTAGGATGGAGCCTTAGGTCCACAAGTAGATATAGATAAAGTTAAGTTTCCTAACTTTAAGGGAAAAGATAGAGCCCCATGTACTACCACTTTGTGGTTTATTTTTTCTCTATAATGGGTTATTTAGAGAGAAAATGTTACAAAAAAATAGAGGGAAACTTTTGGAGGTTTTTGGAGAAAGATAAAATTGTAGAAAAGAAGGCTTTGTGGGAGATTGGGCCTCTGGTTCTCTCAAGTATGTTGTCTTGTAATTTTTTTCTTTGATTTAGTGAAAAACATCAATCGTCTTCGCCCGTGGATGCAATCACATCTATGACGAACCACGTAAATCCTGATGTTATTTTTCTGCTATTTATTTTCTGCTCTATTTTCGTTGCTTGTTCATTGTTTTTTTTGTTGATTGTTTTTTCTTGTACTTTATTTGCCAAAAATTAACCTATCAGGTTTAGAGCTTCCACGTACAACAAGTGGTATCAGAGCACTGGTTTGGGGTTTTTTATATAGGGGTAAAAATTTCAAATGCAAAGTTCGAGGTGGAGAAATTTGATGGCAAAAATAATTTTTGAATTTGGCAAATCAATGTTCGAGATTTGCTAGTGCAACAAGGTTTACATAAAGCTCTGAAAGGAAAGTCGAAGAAACCAGAATCTATGTCAGATGAGGACTGAGAAGACTTAGATCTAAAGGTTATGAGCACTATTCGATTGTGTTTATCAAGTGACGTGTTATTTAATGTCGTCAATGAGGATTTAGCATCAAGTATTTGGTCGAAGCTTAAGAGTTTGTATACGACGAAGTCCCTCACAAATCTATTGTTTTTTAAGTAAAAATTGTACACGCTATGGATAAATAAAGATACAGATATCCATGAACACTTGAATCATTTTAATAAAATTATTTGTGAATTATTGAATATTCGTGTTAAAATGGATGATGAGGATAAGGCCACATTTTTGTTATCCTCACGCCCTCATTCGTATGAGCATTTGGTCACAACATTACTTTATGGAAAATATATCATAGAGATGGAGGATGTGACTTCAACCCTTCTCTTTAGTGATTTAAGGAAGAGATAGGATAATGCTCAGTCATATGCAAATAGTTTAATGGTTAAAGGGAGATCTCTTGATAGAAATGGAAAGAGACATGAAAAACATGGCTGGTCCATATCCAAATCCAGATCAAGAAAAAATATTATTTATTGCAATTACTGCAAGAAAAAATGGCCTGTTAGGAATTATTGTTGGAAAGTCAAAAAGAAAGAAAGACGAGCTTTTGAAGCAGCCAATATAGTTGATGGAAGCTCGGTAAGTGAAACAGATAATGTGTTGTCGGTCTCGACAAATTGTGACAACTCTAAAGACTCGTAGGTTCTTGATTCAAGATGTTCCTATCATGTGTCATCATAGAGATTGATTCATCACATATAAGAGCATTGATTGTGGATCAGTTTTGATAGAGAATGATGCAACTTACAAGACAATTGGTGTTGGGACAATTACTATCAAGATGTATGATGGAGTTGTCAGAACCTTGATTGATGTTAAACACGGTCCATATTTGAAGAATAATCTTATTCTTCTGGGTACCGTACACTCCAATGGCTACAAATTAGTTGGAGAAAGTGGAGTTTTGAAGATTTTTAAGGGTGCTCTAGTTCTGATGAAAGGAAAGAAGATCAAACCAAATTTATATGCTTATGAATACTATCACTGATAGAGCAGCAATTTCCACATCGGATGATGGTAATTCTGACTTGACTCAGTTGTGGCATATACGATTGGGCCACATGGGTAAGAGAGGTTTGGCGGAATTTAGCAAACGCCAATTGATCAATGATGTGAAGAAGTACAAGTTGGACTTCTGTGAGCATTGTGTTTATGGTAAGCAATGTAGGGTACAGTTTTACACGTAAGAACATAGCACAAAAGGCATTCTTGACTATATTCATTTAGATGTATGGGGCCCTACATCGATTGCCTCAAAAGCCGGATCTCTATACTTTGTTTCCTTCATAGATGATTTCTCAAAGAATGTGTAGATTTACACATTGAAGAAAAAAAAAGATGTATTTAACACATTCAAACATTGGAAAGCTATGGTCGAAAGACAGACTGGAAAGAAGGTCAAGTGCTTGAGGACTGATAATGATGGAGAATACACTTCAGCGGAGTTTGTGAATTTTTACAAGATTAAAGAAATTGTTCATCACTTCACTACTTCAAAGATGTCTCAACATAATAGAGTTGATGAGCGTATAAACATGACACTTCTAGAGAAGGCCCCCAACATATTTAGTAATGCTGGTTTTTCAAAGGACTTTTGGGCTGAGACAGTCAATACAATGTGTTACCTAGTCAACATGTCACCATCTACAGCAATCAATTATAAAACACCATAAGAGGTATGGTCCGGTAAACCTGTCGCTTATTCTCATTTAAATTATTTTTGTTGTCATGCGTATGATCATGAGAAAAATAATAAGATGAGTCCAAGATCAAATAAATGTATTTTCCTTGGTAATGTGTATGGGGTTAAGGGCTATAAAATGTGGTTCCTAATCCTAAATCGCCTAAGTTTATTGTTAGTCATGATGTTAAATTTGATGAGTCTGTCATGTTAAAGTACATTTAGAAGGGTGCAGAAAACGAAAATTACAGCAGTAGTGATGCAGTTGAGGTGGAGTTGATAACTCCAAAAAATACTTCAAATTATATGTCAAAAATTCCCTGTGAGAAAGTGGAGGGAGATATTGACCATGAGGAGGTTGTTGAGTCTACTCCACTTGAAGAAGAGCCTCAAATTGGAAAGGGAAAGAGAATAAAAAAACCAGTCGTTCGGTACCATTTTGAAGACATTGTAACTTATACATTAGATGCCACAAGCCAAGAGCCATCCACTTTTAAGGAAGCTACACATGATAGTGATAGTAGCAGGTGGTGTGAAGCCATGCATGAAGAAATGAATCCCTTCAGAAGTTGCCTAAAGGCAAGAGAGCCATTGATTATAAATGTGTTTATAAGAAGAAAGACTGGTCACTTGAGACTGGTAGTGGTCGATTTAAGGCACGTTTGGTTGCAAAAGGCTATCCTCAAAAAGAAGATATTAACGATTATGAGATTTTCTTTCCAGTTGTATAACATAATTCTATTCGGGTTTTATTATTCATGGTTGCATTGTTTGATTTGGAGTTAGCGCAGCTTGATGTCAAGACTGTATTTTTTCATGGAGAGTTAGAAAAACATAGTTATATAACTCAACTAGAAGGATTTGTTATTAAAGGAAAGGAAGACCATATGTGTCAGCTGAAGAACTCATTTTACGGCCTAAAAGAGTCTCCTAGGTAGTGGTACAAATGCTTTGATACATTCATGATTGGACACGGGTATATCAGAAGTAAGTATGACAATTGTGTTTATTTTAAGAGATTTACTGATGGTTCGTTCATCTATTTATTGCTCTATGTAGATGATATGCTTGTTGATGGGAAGAATTCTTCATAAATCAGTAAATTGAAGACTCAACTTGCTAGATAATCTGAAATGACAGATTTAGGTACAAGAAAAAAAAATTGGGTATGGAGATTCACAGAAATCAAAAGTTTGGTAAATTGTAGCTATCTCAGAAGGAATACATTAAGAAGGTCATGTTTATATTCGAGATGAAAACTTCAAAGCCTGTGAGTACTCATCTTGCTGCACATTTCAGATTGTCGATAGCATTATCTCCAAGTTCAGAAGCTAAAAAGTAATACATGTTACTGTTTCCTATGCGAGTGCAGTTGGAAGCCTCATATATGCAATGGTTTGCACTCGACCAGATATTTATCATGTCGTTAGTGTTGTATATGGTTAATCCAGGAAAGAAGCATTGACATGCGGTAAAATGGATTCTGCATTACCTAAAGGGTACATCAGATGTGGGTCTAGTGTTCGATGCTATAAACTGAAGTTGTCTTGTCTATGACTGAAGCAGAATACATGGTTGTTATCGAGATAATGAAAGAAGTCATTTGGCTTAGAGCGCTTGTAAGCGATTTGGGTTTACAACTGGGTGGGGCTATTATTTATTGTGATAGTCAGAGTGCAATACATTTGGCAAAGAACCAGGTATATCATGCCAGGACGAAACATATTGTTGTCATATACTATTTTATCCGTGAGATCATAGTTGAAGGTGATATCTTATTACAGAAGATTGACACTAAGAAGAATGCTGCAGATATATTGACAAAATCAATTCCATTATAGAAGTTCAAGTTATACTTGGATTTGACTAATGTGTTGTCAAGATAAGCACCTATGGGGGCGCGTGTGGAGAAGACAGTCGACAAAAATCTCTTTTGAAATTCAAGCTAAGATAGAGCTTTGTTGATATTTATCTTGAATCCCTAATTGTAAAGGATTGGTTTCCTTTAATTTAGGTTTCGTATTTATTTGGGTAGAGCCTATTATTTAGGATTTACATTTATGGATAAGTCATGCTTAGATTAGGATGGAGCCTTAGGTCCACAAGTAGATAGAGATAAAGTTAAGTTTCGCAACTTTATGGGAAAAGATAGAGCCCTACCTACCCCCTCTTTGGGTTGTTTGCTTTTTCTATATAATGGGTTATTTAAAGGAAAAAAAGATCCTGAAAAATAGAGGAAAAATTTGGGGGGTTTTTGCAGAGAGAAAAAATTATAGAGAAGAAAGCTTTGTGGGAGATTGAATCTCTGGTTCTCTCAAGTAAGTTACCTTGTAATTTTCTTTCTTTCATTTAGTAAAAAACATCGATCGTCTTTGCTTATGGATGTAATCATATATGTGACTAACCACGTAAATCTCAGTGTTATTTTTTTGTTATTTATTTCCTGCTTTATTGTTTTTGCTTGTTGCTTGCCTTTTTGTCGATTCCTTTTTTCTCGTACTTTATTTGTCAAAAATTAACCCATCGGGTTTAGAGCTTCCATGTACAACTTATGCATTTGCTTTAGTTTTCAAGGTTTTTATGACTCAAAACACATCTTAAGTCATGTTAAATCTATTTCAATTTCAAATCCATGAATTTGGAGCTCCAAAACTATGTAGAAATCTAATAGTCTCTGTAGAACTAAGATGGATGGTAAAAAAAAAAAAAGAAGAGAGTATATAGTAGATCATTTTTGGGGCTAAGTAAAAAGAATTTTTTCTGATTTTGATCTGTAGCAATCGAGACATCGGATCTACAAAATTTGGATAAAAAATCCATCTAAAATAAAGTCTAAAAGGGTGGCAAACTAGCATAAGTGTGTCCGTAGTCATAAATAATCTTTCTTTTTGTTTCCAAGTTCATCATCATGGTGGTGAAAATGATAAACACATGGAGTTGTTAATCCTAAATTCATCCCAGAAATTGATTTTGAAAGGGTGACAAACGCTTAAGTGTGTCCCTGAATTTATTATAAATTTAGGAGTTGTTAATCCTAATTTATTATAAAAATAATAATAAATCCAAAATATCTTACAATATCATCTAATTTAAAATGTTATTGACAATTGTAAGAAAAAATAGTACATTACATAATTTATAATGGAAATAAATTAATAAATAAAATAGAAGATTTCGTTATCAATTTAGAAATTATTAGAATGCATATCAATTTCGAAATAATACTTTAATTTTTCAAAAATCTAATTTTTAAAGTGTCAAAAATCAAATTTTTTTGGGTTTTTAGAATAATCGCAGCTCAAATGTATGATTGAAAAGCATGATACTTGTTGTATTATTTTTTATTTATTTATTGATAATAAATACTCGTTGTATAATTTTTATTTTTTTACAAGAAAAATAAGAAGACGGTGCTGCCCAGGTAACTTTTATTTTTTGTAAGGTAATTTTTATTTTTTTGTCATAACTTTTTATTTTTTTTGTCAAGATAACTTTTTTTTGATAAGGTAATTTTTATTTTTTTTTCAAGGTAATTTTTATTTTTTGTCAATATAACTTTTATTTTATTTTTTTGACAAAAATTTTCTTTTGGCAAGGTAACTTTTTTTTTTTTGTATGTGGTTAGAGAGATAC
>NW_006498608.1:6588373-6600661 GCF_000471905.2 Amborella trichopoda | reverse complement strand
ACTATTATATATATATATATATATATATATATATATATATAGAGAGAGAGAGAGAGAGATACTTTCCAACGCCTATAGGTAAAGTGAATAGCATTTTCGCCTCTGCAATGCCCATAATAAGTCCGTTGTAGTTTAACATGAAAAATTGACCGCCACAAACATAGGTTTAACGTGAATAATCGACCACCACGGACCTCCTATGTCTGTGACAGTACCGCATTGGACATAGTAGGTCTGTGGAGGTTGATTTTCCCCTACCGTCCAAAACAATCAGATGGTGGCAAGCCTATAGGGAAAAATGAAGGAATCTCAACCGTCAGAGTTTCATTCGAGTGGTTTACCATACATATCACTATCTAAATTTTAAATATTTTTTCCGGAAATCGAATCGAGATGAAATTTGGGACGTGTGTACTAAAACATAGGGTGCACAAGAAAAAATATAAAACAATTATTTTCCAAAATATAAAATGACCAAACTATCCCTTAAAAATGATGAGGGTGATTTGGTCATTTTAAATTATTAAAGTATTTTTTTATATTTTTATGTGGTGCATGCTGGGGTCAAGTATGTACACCCAAAATTTCATCTCAATCTGATGTCTAGAAAAAAGATTAAAATTCAGATAATGACATGTATTCTGAACCACCAAATGAAAATCTGACGGCTTGGATTCCACCTATATTATTATTCATTATAGATGTCTCCTTTTGGTAGCTTTATCCCATATATATATATATATATATTTGTTTCATGCGGGCTGGACTGCATTTCTACAATATGCGGTCCAGAGATAGAAAGCATCCATCTTAAAGATGAATGCAAATAGGTGGTCCATCTAAACACAAGTGTAACTAATGGTCCAAATGTTTTCTTAATATAATTATTATTTCTATTTTTCAATTACTTTTTTTTATATTCATGATCTCCATGTTAAAGATTATATATTCTCTAAAAATTAGGATCAAATTATATTTAAAAAATATATTTATCGCCAAGCCCGCATTTCTACAATATGTGGGCTGGCCGCGTAGAGATCGTGTCTAGGCGGCCTAATTACTAAAACGCCTAGACGGGGCATCTAGGCAGCTTGCGTCTAGGCGCCCACCTAGGTGGGCAAGGCACCACCTAGGCGCTACAGTCAAGGCAGCCACCTCGGTGCCGCCTCGATGCAGGTTGCCAAGGGCAGAAAAATGCCCTTGGCTCAGGTCAAAATTAGTAATTTCCACCCCCTAAAAAAGGGGGGGGGGGGGGTTTAGGGGGGTATTCTAAACCCCCACAACCTAATCCGTGACTCTTAGAGACATTAAAACTCCCTAAAAACCTCGAATCTTTGATTTATCGAAAGATCGATAAATTTTTTATTTTTTCTATTTCTTCCCAAAACAAAGGCAATAGTTTGTGGGTGTTTTTGGAGCTTCTAGTAGTTGATTTTGAGGACTTTTGGCGACCCAATAAACAAGGTTTGCACCGACATCGTAATTTTGATATTTTAAAAGCATCATCATACTTGAATTTGTTTTTGCTACAAAGAATCATTTGTTTTTTGCTTTTAATTTTTTCTTTTATGATATATTTACATGTTTGTAGTTGAAAGATTTATTTTTTTGTGATTAATTGAATTTTTCCTCATTTGGAGGATGAAATTGGGCATATATCGAATTCTTTTATGAATTGTTGATTCTCTGTTTGTACAATGAGTCATGTTTTGATATACTACTATTTTTGTTTTACTTTATTTGATAAATTAATAATTATATTATATCTTAATTCTTATGTGAAGTTATATATTCAGATTGACATCATATACTCATTGTTTCTCGGGACTAGGGAGTCAGTAAAACTAACATCTTATATCTTCATTTAAAACTTGGGGGAAATGAGGAGTTTGTTTTTGGTTGCCCAATAAAACAAAAAAAATCCTATCCACCTTTCCTTAATAATCTCTTTCGTGCTTTATACGAACCCTGATTTAAAAATAAAAATTTAATGTGTTAACTTATTTAAATAAATTAATTTATTATAGAGAAGAACTAGGAGAAAAAGGTTTTATATGTAATAAAGGGGGGTTTTGTTTTGGGGGATATATATATCCAATGATAAAGTTGCCCAATAAAAGAGAAAAAATCCTATCCACCTTGCCTTAATAATCTCTTTTATGCTTTATACCAACCCTGATTTAAAAAAAAAAAAATTCATGTGTTAACTTATTGAAAAATTTTAAGTTATTATAGAGAAGAACTAGGAGAAAAAAGGGTTTTATATACTAATAAGGCTACCAAAAATGGGAAGTGTAAAAAAAAGGAATTTCCATAATGGTATTTAGCTTATCCAGAAAAAAGAAAACTCAAAAAAGAAACTAGAATAGCTCAGATAGAATTAAATAAAATAAGACTAAAACTAATCTCTCAGTGAGAGCATCGTGCAATGCACGTGCCATTTGCTAGTGAATGTTAATATTAATAAGACTATTAGGGATCAGCCTCCAACTCTGGAATAAAGGTAGCACACAATTTAGTGATAAAGAGTTTGACAGGCGGTTCTTACCTTGCAGCATCAGAAAACCATCCATCCAAATTCAGGCACCGCTTTCTGAAATGTGTGACCAGATCAGAAAAATAATCTGATAGAGGAGGGCTGGTGACAAACCTGTTCACACATTCGTCTCCGACTGAAGACGAATTTAGCGAGATGTAACCATACTGATAGATGAAAAATAAACAAGGGAAGTATTTTGTAATCCTAAGGGCTACATGAAAACCATAGTCCTCAGGGTTATCATCATCCATGGACATGATAGACAAGATGACCTTGAGAACTGTGGCTTTCCCAAAGCCCTTAGAATTATATTGTACTTTTCCAAAAACAATTCTGTTAGAAGGGTAGCAGGGAAGTAATTAGTACAACTTACCATGATAGACATTTAGTGTCAGAGCACGTACAGCAATACGGATCATGTTCTCCTCATGAAAAGCAAATTTTATTGCCTCACTGTACAATGGGAAAGAAACTACTTCATCCTGAATGCATGCAGCAAATACATATATAAATAAAGCGGACAGACGCCAAAGGCCAATATTCAAAGCATGCAATTGAGATCATAGAATACAGGCAATCACATCAAATCTAGAACTTGTCAAAATGACATTGTTGTTATCGTTCTAAATTTTGAAATGCTGAGTTTCATTCATAAGAATGGTTGCAAACATAACATCAGTAGAAGTTAAGTAGTAAGAGATAAATTTAAGTGTATGTGAGAGATTCTAGGAAAATTAGCAAACAAATATGGGATATGGAGTGTTTGAACCTAACCCAAATATTGTATGTGAGAGATTCTAGGAAAATTAGCAAACAAATATGGGATATAGAGAGTGTTTGAACCAAACCCAAATATTTTGGAATCTCACAAGTACCATATAAATCTGAAAAGCAATCATTATCTACAATGCCAAACAGCGCATTGCTCACGACCATAGTAGAACCATAGAGTAATTATAAAAGAACAAACATCATCGATCAAAATATGTTGCAATAGGCACAAGAACATTGCACATTTACAAAGTGAATATATACGTACATTGTGTGTCTTTACCAGAAGAGATATTGTATTCTTGTCCAGCTTCCCACTGATTGCTCTACAAAAAGCACAACAAAATAGCCCATGTGAGCCAAAAAAAAGAACAGTGTGTTTAACACCAACAAACGGCCGCAAACAACTTGGAAGTATATAAACACAGTCAGGAAAAAAAAATCTAAAGAAGGAAAAGTACAAACAAAAAGTACAAAAGGCCCTCACCCACCTTAAAAAGGATATGTAGTATGCTAAAAGCTCCTCATTTCGGAAGTCAAACTTATAAGTTATAAGAGAATTTATGTGCTCATTGCTGAAAATGTAATCTGCATAATCGCAAGGGGAGTAATAAATATCTCATACAATTCTGGGTTCAAAATTGAGTTGGTTAGAGATCATCTAAAGTCTTAGACAATTTCTTACACTGCAGATCAAAAACCCAAAAGAAAAAACCAAAAACACAATTCCTTACACCATTGCATAACTTACAAATAGCATGTTCACTTTTTAAATTTTGGATCATAATACTCATTGTCTGTAACAACTGAAGAGCAACAGTCCCAGTTCTACTGATTCTAAGAACACGTACAAACTCTCCCATGACCTGCTTCTCCATAAAGAACCTAAGCAGATGCCAAGATAATTAGAAGAGATAACACCATGCCATGAATAATAACGAAGAGTGCATATCGAGATATCTTACTCAAAAAAGGTTGGATCATGCTGGTCACCATATGTCACTAACTCCGCAATTGACCTTAGAGTCTCAATAACAAAATCCTTCACCATAGAAATCAAATAACATAAGAACAATCTCAACTGTATAATAAACAAGAATAACTCAATTCATCCAATAAAAGTAAAAGGGTGTGTGCATTCAATGAAGCATTACCTTGTTGATATCACTAACAACCGGAATCTTTTGCAGCTGATCAGTGAGATATCTGCACCAAATAGTGGCCATAAATTCAAATTCAGCAGAGTATGCAAAACGTTATATCAACTAGTGTAACACAAGATAGAGACCTTTAATATATTAAGCTGGTGATAAAGAATGTGTCAAAAAAAGTATTTTTGAAATGGGCGAAATACATTGCACCATATAAGATTTCATTTTTCACCCAAGATTAGTGATTGACAAGGAGCTACTAGGTGGGAAATGCTTTGTACAAGGAAAACTATTAAGGTTGGGTAAATTGGATCTCCATAAACGATACATTTTTATCACTAACAGCAACTTTATTTATAAATATAAAATAAGCAAGGATGGCATCAGAGAGATGTCAAGCCAACATCTCAATAAGCCAAAACATCAGCCTCAACCAGAACAGCATCACGTGAAATACAGCCTTCAGCAAGATTGTCTCCCTCCTCATCAGCCTCCCTCACCAAAGCGAAAATTATGAGGATGAAAAGGGCCAAAAAAACATTATCTCACAAGAAAGGTTTTTAAGTTTTGTGACTCTTTGGAGTACTAACAATTTTCATTTTTGTTAGTTAATAATTTTCATTGCTCTTAAATTACTACTAAATCACAAGAATTTCCATATGTAGGGAAGGTTCTGGCACCAACCAATCAGAGTTGTACTTTTATGTCGGTGATGCATATATCTCATGTCAATTACCAGATATTAATAACATTTCAAAACATTTAGTAACTTTTATTCTTAAATTCATACTTCCTATACAAAAATTTCCAAACATGGTCGTATTGGCTGTAAGAAAGAGGGGTCCGTTTACGATTTCGAATCCTATCAAAGAGGGCATGGTTAAACCTATCCATGATTGGTTGATGAAAGTGTTACAGTTGTTACCAACTGATGGTACCTTCGATCAGTCAAAGCCGGCTGGCAGGGCAGGTCTTAAATAATTGTACTCATTTGATTTTCAGTCAGCCACAGACTCTTTATCATCTCGCAGAATTTGACACCAATCACTCAGAGTCATGCAGCAAAACAATCCAAACAAACAACACATGGCTCTGAATTAAGAAGAATTCTGAGTTCCACCCAACCATTATCCACTTAGTTAAATGACATGCCTAGTGCCTATAACAACAAAGAAACGATAATCGTATGTATTTTCCAACAAAAGCTTGCTCCTTTCAACTAGTCAAATGGATTAAAGTCTAAAGAGAAACTGGAAGAGAGCTAGAAGCATATGCTAAAAATTCAAACCAACTTTTAAACTTCATCAATCTGGACTCACAATGAATATCCAATAGATTAAATAAGATGATATCCCTACACGGCATCAAAAATACCAGATCCTTTTTCCCTTACATTAATAAGACATAAGTATATGTCCCAAATTTCAAAATCTTAAAAACAATTCAAAACTTTAGGGGCATGTACTTCTGAATTTTGATGTGCACTTTGGGAAGGGTTCATCAAAATTTGCTTTCCATCATGCTCATCCAAAAACCGAATATCTCATCCTACTTTATGAAAGCTTGAGGTCTATTTAGAAACATAACTATCAAAAATAAATAAATAAGCACACAATGACTACTAATCATAATTGAAAACAGATACATTCCATAGGCATAATTCTACAATTAATAAAGAGGTTCCATATAAACCAGCATAAAGTCCACAATGTGATGTCACTTTTTTCCCCCTAATTGACTACTTACATATTCTTTGAATGGTATAAAGGCTCTCTTTTTATTTGTGACGCAGCCATGCCCCAACGACAACCAATAATACATGGCAAGGTAAAGAAGGGTCGTAAAACCATGGGGGCCAAAAGGGGCCAATATTGTAATTACAGGAAGTTATTTTGGACTTTTATCTTTTTATTTCAATTGTAATTGCTTACTGTATAAGGGGCAAAGTTAGTCATTTGTTTTTTAAGTTAATAATGGGTGGCTAGGATTAAATAGAATGGATGGCTATAATTTTTAGGAGCATTTTAGGGTTTTTGAATTACTTAAATGCTTGATATTGAAGGGTTTAGGGGAGATCAATAGCTATTTTCTAAAGAACTTTGAGTTAATAATTTAGGGAGGTGGATTGCGTTTTGCTTTTGTGATTTTTTTTATTCCTTCTCTACTCTTCGGTCCCCTTAAGATGTGTCGTTTAATAAAATTTCTATGAATTAAGGTGGTGATTTATGAAGAATCAAGCCCTAAATTGCATCGAGTGGTATCAAAACAATTTCAATAACTTCAAAAGAGGCAACCTGAAAAGAATTGAGCTTGTTGACTCGAGTAGTTCAAGCCCTAATTGAGAGAGTAGATAAACTCACATAGGAGTTTAGGGAGCTTCGGTGTGGAAAGAATCTGAAGACCGGTGTTGGAGTTCAAGACAACGACGGTGAAAGAGATAATTTGCATCTCATTCTTAACCAACCTCGGGTGGCCCCGGTTAATGATGATTTCAATGATCAACTTCTTCAATCGTTGGAAAGGGAAATAAAACCTATAATCAAAATTGATATTCCAAAGTTCCATGGCCGACTTCATGTGGATGATTTTCTTGATTAATTGAGTGAAATTGAGAAAGTATGTGAATATAACGATATAGCTTATCACAAAATGGTGAAATTAGTAGCAATAAAAAATTTTGGTCATGCTTTGGCTTGGTGGGATGATTTACAGCAAGATTGTCCTCGACAAGGCAAGGAGAAAATTAATTCACAAGAGAAGATGAAGACAAAGCTACATAGGAAGTTCTTATCATTGAACCATGCTCAAACCTTATATAAAAGGTGTCAAAAATCTCAAGTCGGGGAAAAATCAATGAGTGAGTATACTGAGGAATTTTATACTTCGACATATTTTGGAGCTTGTTCTTCTGCTGCTCTGCAGTACCTCAACATGACGTGAGCACAAAAAAGGTTCAAGAATCAATTTTATAAGGGCTAAAAATGAATCACTTATGTTGACTTTTTGACCCCATATTGTATTTATGGATGGAGTATGGAATTATGTTTACTCACTTTAAATTGAGGATCTGTTTCCCTCATTTTCTTGCTATGAATGGAAATCTTGTTTTTTATATATCGATACGATCGAGTCCTTGGGTTTCCGAAATAGTGTAAAAAGAATATTCAAATCATTGCTATTTGACTTGGACTTGTTCTGAAAAATTCGAGGTATTTCAAATTGTTTATTGACACAGACAACATTAGGGAAAACCTTTTAAATAATTTCAATATTGGACCTTGGACATATAATAGTTATGAATCTCTTTAGAAAGAAGATCTTGGCCCGCAATTTTTTTTTTAAATTGACCATGTCGATTCATACAAAATGTCATGAAAAATGAATATAAATTGTGATTGTTACTAAGTATAGACAATGGGTCTGAAAAAGTATCTAAATCTCCAAAAAATGTATTGTCAATAATCCCATTGGTACGGAAACCATTAAAAGGACACCCAAAACTTCTTAGGTACCATACGTAGTATTGTGGATATAGGAAAAAAGTACCATTTGGGTAATATTTTCAAAGGAGTTGCAAATGGATCCGTTGGTTCACCAATCATTGAAAGTTCTAGAGCAACTAGACCCACGTTACATACAATAGTACCTAAAATTACTCCTAGAAAGATATATAAACGATCATTGGGCCATGCAAGTTCTCCGTAATAATTATGCCCCATCCCTTTAGCCAACTTAGCTTTTAATATTGGATCATTCATATACTTGTCGTACGTGTTAAAATATGAAACTCCTCAGTATACTCACTCATTGATTTTTTCCCTTGCTTGAGATTTTGACACCTTTGAATACAAGGTTTGAGCATAGTTCAGAACTTCCTGCGTAGTTTTATCTTCATATTCTCCCATGAATTATTTTTCTCCTTGCCTTATCGAGGTTGATCTTGTTGTAAATCATATTACCAAGTCAAGGCATGACCAGAAAATTTATGCTACTAATTTCACCTTTTTGCTACTAATTTCACCTTTTTTGTAATCATCAATATCTTTATGCTCAAATGCTTTCTCAACTTCACTCAGTTAATCAAAAAAATCATCCACATAAAGTCAGTCATGGAACTTTGAAATATCAATTTTGATTCTAAGTTCCTTTCCCTTTCCAACAATCGAAGAAGTTGATCATTAAATTTATCATTAATCACGATCACTCGAAGTTGGTTAGGAGCGATATGCAAATTACCTCTTTCATCATCGTTGCCTTGAACTCCAACACCGGTCTCCAAATTCCTTCCGCGCCGAAGCTCCCCAACCTCCTGCGCATGTTTATCTACTCTCTACAAAGGGGCTTGAACTACTTGAGTCAACAAGCTCAATTCTTCACGATGTGCCTCTTTTGAAATCATCGTAACCCCCGCTCTGATACCACTTGATGCAAATTAGGGCTTGATTCTTCACAAATCAGTAGCACCTTACTTCACATAACTTCTATTAAATGACAAACCTTAAAGGGAAGGAAGAAAAAAAATCACAAAAGCAAATAGCAATCTACCTCCCAAATCTTATTAACTCAAAGTTCTCCATAAAATAATAATTGATCTTCCTTAAACCCTTCAATAACAAGTATTTAAGTAACTAAAAAACCCTAAAAGCTCTTACAAAATCCCTGTCATTTATTTTATGTAATCCTAGCGACCCATTATTAACTTAAAAATAAATGACTAAACTTGCTCATAATAAAATAACAACAACCGAAATAAAAAATAAAAATCCAAAGTAACTTCCCCTAATTACAATATTGGCCCCTTTTGCCCTCCATGTTTCTACGACCCTGCTTTGCCCAGCCACGAACTATTGGTTGTGGGTTGGGCATGGCTGTATCAATTTAACAGATAACTCCACAACCTATGATTTCTTGCCCTCATTTAAACTCAGGTATTCTATAGCATCAAGGGGGACGATGCAGTGTTAGATGATTTTGAGTACATAAATTATATGTTCAGACTGGTCCATATCATTCAATAAAACCAAACAAGTTTCAACTATGTTTTTTGAAAGTTGTCCAAAATCAACTCACCAGCAATAAGGGGAACAAAAAAAGTGATACGTCAATAGAGTTCTCCCTCTTCTTTTTGATTGAGGACTGCAAATTTTGCCCATTAATATTTCCCCTTAAAAGGGATTGCAATTTTTTATTGGGGACTGCAAATTTTGCCCATTAATATTTCCCATTAAAACGGATTTCTCTCTGTTTCTTTAGGTGATATGGACAATTACTAGGAAATTCAAGCACTCGTTGATCCAAAACCAACCAAAAAACGAAAAATTTTCACTTAAGGTGCAATTTAGGCTGGATAGTAGATAGTCAAGGGTTCGTAATTAATCGTAAATTCCCTCTAAAATCCATCTCAGTCCAATTTAACTCTTTTCCTGATAAGAACAATCAAATAACAAAAACCACACCAAATAATTTCAATACGTGTTCGCATTCAGACCCTACTGGTCACAATTAAACCTAAAGATATAGAGAGAGGCAACGATATAGGGGGGGAGAGAGAGAGAGAGAGAGAGAAGAAAAAAAAACTAGAGAAGGAGAGGCTTACTTGAGCTCATCTAAGGAGAAACGGTTTCTGGATCGCCAGAAAGAAAACCACATATTGCGATTTCAAGGCTTAAGGACCCCTCGAAAGAACCAGCAATGGGATCTCCTCTTACTGAACATGACAAACCCCCTGTAATCCCATGACAGGGAGATTACACCATGGACAAAACCAGGTTGAGGAGAGAGAAAAAGCATCGAATTGAAAGGATCCCGTCTCTCTCTCGTACGCTCTCTGGGTTTCCCTTGTGCAAGTTCTCACTGGTTCTCTCTCTCTCTCTCGCTTTTCCACCGGAGCCAGAAATCCTTTTACCTTCCTTTCTCTCTCTAAATACTTCTCTCTCCAAACATGAATGCAACGCCGGTTTTTATTGGATTTTATAGTAACCGGTGATTATTCCTAGTCGAAATAGACAAGGAGTCCTGGCGCGAACGGAACTGTAATACGATATAATCGTACCTATCGTTTCCCTCTTTATTTCCTCTCTCTCTCTATATTAACTTATTTTCTCTCTCTAAAACCTTGCTTTCTCTCTTTAAACGTGAATACAATGCTGTTTTCTATTATATGCTAGCCCGGATTATTCGATTTATCCAATCGTAATGTAAATGAAATGGTACCAATTTTGTTATGGTTTGGTTTGAGAATGAGAAAGCAACAAAAACCGCTTTTTAAATTCTGGGATCCGGATAAAGAATTACTGAATGCAAATCTATTCTGGTTTGGTTTGAGATTGAGAAAGCAATAAAAAACAGTTTTTGAATTATGGAATCTGGATCAAGAATTACTGGATGCAACTTTATCATCTATCCAGATCCTCACCCTATCGGAATGCCCCCGTATTATTATTTTAAAATTTAAGCTATTCTTTTGATAATTTAGTCGATCCAAAATTTAATATCGCCACTATGGCAACACAATAAGTGGGAATGAGGTTGAGGTTGTCGTGGTAGCACCCTCGAGGACCGATCTAAGCTTTCATTCCTATTGATATATTTCAAAAACTACTAACCATTTCTAAAATAGGTAGGATCCTATATTCCTCATGATCTACCTATAAAAATATATATATATATTTCGACAATAAGTAGGGTGTGATTCTGAATTTTAACCTATTTTTTTGATAATTTAGCCTTTTGAGATCGCCACTCCGGCTTATATAGATTTGGACAGCGAGTGGGTCATCCAATTGCGAATTTTAAAACAGCACAAGAAAATGGAAAAGAGTTAAAACAGGAGAAGATTATATTAAATAAGGAGTATAAATTAATAGACGATGAGAGAGAAAGAGAGAGTAATTGGAATTTTCGGGAATGAATCTTTTTAAAGGCTCCCGAGCATGTAAGTTATATACGTTTAGGATTTAGGAGTGTTTGGTGAAATGATTGTAATGTTTGTATATTGTTATGTATTTTTGTTGGCAAAAAGTTACTTATATGGCATTGTCATCGGATTACAAAGTTTTTTTAATATTTTTTGTAGCTACGCCCCAATGAGAATATGATGCGTGCCAATTTCATATTCGTACATTTTTTTATAAAAAAATATTAAAAATAAAATACTATGAATCATCGGATCTAAGATCAAATGGTGAGTGGCTCACTTGATCAAACTTGGATGGCTGGATAGTAGGGAAATCATAGATCTTCTATGTTACTGGGAAAGTATATAAATATTTCCTTTATGTGAATGTATAATAATATGATGCAAAAACCTTAAAAAACCATCTTATGGCTATTTATTTGATCCAAAATTTGAAATATACATTATTTTTATTCTAATGAACAATTTAAAAAAAAAAATGAAAATATAACTTCGAAAATATTTTTAGCTCAATTAACATATGCCGTTCATTTTTGTGAGATGCTTAGATTTGGGCTGTCACACCCCAAGAATTTACAATACTGATATTCCTGAGATGTGACAGTCAAAACATATATACATCTATTGATAGGACAAATTTACAGTGGCGAGGTCTTACAAAGTAAATAAAGAAAGTTTAAGCAAAACTACAATATCTTCTTAAAGTTGATCTTGACGAGGACACAAATGAAACCGCAATCATCCTGAAAAATGTTTACCATAGTTTGATGAGTTTGGCTACTCAGTAAGTGATCATCATAATCCTAAAAATAATCATGGTTGAAAGATATCAATATTTTCCAAAATGAGATCTATTAACAGAAATGCATCAACAGTTTCACTTTCAATAAATGCATAATTAAGTATAATCC
>NW_006498608.1:6566147-6588353 GCF_000471905.2 Amborella trichopoda | reverse complement strand
AATTCTAGCATAATTGCCAATTTAATATGTATAGAAAAACTCTTATAAAAATTCAAGAATACGGAATTATCACAATTTATGGGATATCAATCCACAAATAAACATTTCACAACAATACTATAATCAATTGCAAAAATGTCAATTTTTTAAAATAATAAGGCAGTCATTTGCACATGAATTTTACAATGTCTAAATATTCAAAACAGTAGAAAGAAATATCACAATTTTACTAAAAGCAGAAATATCACATTTATTTCTAACAATAAACAAGAAAAATAAATAAATTTATTTTTCTAATTTACAGCATTCAAAATTTATAACATAGATAAAATATCACAATTTTTATCAAAAAGATTATTTTTCAAGATAATGAGGTCACGTGCGCATAAAATTTATCGCGCCTAAAATTCATGATAATAAGCAGAAATAATTATTTCATTTTATTTTTAAAAAGAATGAATTATTTTTCGAGACAATGAAGTCACTTACACATAAAACTGATAAAATAAAGATCCTAGACGAAAATATCATTATTTATTAGAAATAGACTATTTTTCAGGAAGACGATGTCACTTACCCACAAATACTTGAGAAGAATATCCCGATAAAAATTCGGCTAGAGAGAGGAGTTCACTGTATTTTGACCAGAGAGAAAAATCTCATAAGTTTTCTAAGGTAGGAGTCCTCATCTCTCTGAATTTAAATTCTACTAATATATTATTTTATTCTTTTATTACGTTACAGGTGTGAGCGTTTGCTTACACTTTAAACGACTAAAGCCCACGTCCTTTAGTGAACGTGGCAAGCGTAAAGAAGCAACAAAGCTTTTAAACGAAAAGTTTTGAAAAGTAGAGATGGTCCCTAAGGACCATCATGTTCAAACGAATCATCACGTATTAAAAGTTTATTTTTTTTTATTTTTTTATTTTTTTATTTTTGCAAAAGTTTAGGATTGTTACATGGGCTTTAGAAGGATTTTTTCACTTCTAATTTTATTGGATGGTTTTATTATCATTAGATGAACAATGTTAAAAAATAAAAAAATGATTTTGAGTTTATAAACGCTAAGATCTTGAAATTCACAAAATGAATGGTCTAGATTCATTTTTTGAGATGACTCATTTTGACCACATCTAGGGTTTAAATTGAACTATTTTTTTTTGAGGGATTGATTATTGAGATGAAGAGAGTGTGTGTATAAAATTTAGGGTCATATAAATACTACAAACATGGTTTTTTAGAAGTGTCGTTGCATTATACTACGATACAACCATTGCATTAGATCATTGCTCGTATGAGTTATATAGATATTTTTTATTTTTAGGATTGTATACGATGAAACTATTTACTTTTGATACAACGACGTCACGATTTCTTATAACCAATCTGATAGCTTGAGTGTGCTACAAGCTTTGATAAATTTTATTTTGAAGTTTGAGCTTGCTCAATAGAATAAATGCATTCATTCAATTTCACGCCCAATTGTCAAGATTAATTGTAGTCACTTTATACCAAACATAAATGGTCTCATTGTATAATTTTCCTTTAATTTTTGGGTGCATATTGGACTGTCGTTATGGATCCGTTAAACCAGTCTGCGCGATATATTATGTCGCATATACAAAAAACATTATGTTTGTGTATGATATTGATGTTTCTGCTTGATGCTGAGGGACTCAATCCACATTTACTATTTAACTGATGTCCCTTTTGTTACATATGTATTGATTACCATGAGAATATTTGCTTAAATTTATTGTGTATGGACAACATTTACTATTTAACTGATGTCCCTTTTGTTACGTATGTATTGATTACCATGATAATATTTGCTTAAATTTATTGTGTATGGACAAGGATGCTTAATATTTCACAATAAGACATGTTATTTTGATCATAATATGTTGGAAGAACGTGTTGTCATATTACTCGATACAGTTGCACTATATGAGCTTAATAGGGTGATGCAGATTCAAATTCAGTTCACTAAAATCAAGACGATCCATGTCCTAAAAATTGCTCTAAAAAATACACATTATCGTAAAAATATGGGGTAGACAAATTTGTATAACAAATATATGTGGGCATCTCCTATATCTTCTCACACATGTTGAAAATAATAATTTGGTGTTTCTATATCAAAATTCTAAAGAAAAGTAAGCTCTTAAATAGCGGAGGGAGTAAGCAAAATACATTCAGAATAGCTCATAGTTTAATAAACACATTTGTATCTTAAAAAGTTTACCTTTACCGGTAATTAATTTTGTATAGGGTGTAGTTTGTATAAAGCTGAGGCCCTAAACAATCAAGTAGGGCACACCTTCAATTTGTGTCGAAAGGTGTTGTTTCAGCATCATAAATCTTTATAGTGGTTTAATTTTTTTTTTTCATCTCTAATTATAAAATTTAAAGTTTTAAAATAATATAGATCCAGTAGATCTGTGCACAATTGAAAATTTTTAAAATTGATATTCTAGATAATACATTACAATATGTACTATTTTCAAGGCTTTAAATTTATTTTTTCTCATATTCATAGTTCTTGAGGTTAAGATATCGAAATTTCACATTTTTTTAGAATCAAAACAACCTGTTCTAATGAAATTTTGATGTGCGCCTTAATTTGATTGTATAGGACCTCAACTTTTATGTTATGTATAATATATAAAAAAAAAAGTATCCGGGAGTACAAATACGAAATGTCTTAAAAAATAAAACATTGAGTAGGTCCAAGGAGCACACAAGTCAAATGCACTAGCCGAGATCATTGTTGTCGCAAATTTTGTAGTAGTTTGTAATTGGAAGCACAACTACTCCCGCGGGATCACAGAATCTTCTGGCTTGCAAATTTGCCCTAGATCAGCTTTATGGAGGGTTAAAAAATTATAATCATATTTTGCCGCGCACTAGCGGCCGGGGATATGCTCTTCAACCAACCGTGGAGATTCCGATCTCCCTGTACGACTTCCACTTTCTTTCTCTAAAAAAAAATGAACGTCTCCATCTTTCTATCTCTGGAAAGCCCCGCGCTCTCCATCTCTCAAAAAACCCTAATTTCACAGAGACGAAGCTCTGATCACCGGCTCTCCCTAGCATTTCGAGGGGTTGCAGGAGAGAGGTTGTACTCCTACATTCCTTTCCATTACTCTCTCTAGAAATTCAGCGTAAATTTAATGGAGTGGTTTTTGGAGAAAACCTGAGTATGCAGAGGGGTAGGCGGGGTTATCAGTTATTGAAAACAGCTCGACTGGTTCGGCATTTATACGATGCAGTTCGAGCTCCGATTTCTTCCTCTGGTTCTAGTCTATACGGTTCTCCCTTTGATTCATTGGCCTCCGTAGACAGGGGAATTCAAGGGTTACCTTCTAAAAGAAGGTCGCGCCTTCAAAGCCGTGATGCATTTGTTCATATATCTCATTCAAAGGATTTTGTTTACCATTATAAGTTTTCTATTCATCCATGTCGATCTTTTGGGTTTGCTTTCTTAAATGTCGGATCTAAAAGAACATCTCCAGTGGTTGCTGGACCATTTGATTCTTGTTCTCATCATTCCTTCCGATGTAAGTCCACGTTTACATGTTTATTTGTCTCTATATTTTCATTTTGATGGTTGTTTATTCATTTGCTTTTGTATAGACATATCGTTGTGTATTTATTTATTTTTATGCATTTATGCATGTTGGTATTATATTTTATCAGGATTTTTTTTGTTGAAACTTGTTAAATTGCTCTCCTTGTTGTTAATTTAGAGATTTTATTTATCATGATTTATCCAGAGGTTATTGTTATACATGCACTGTGATCAACATTTACTTATTTTTTTTAAAATGTGTTAACTTTTGTATATATGGTAAAAATTACAATATGAGTAAGCTACGGATGGCATCTCACAACTTGAGTGCTCAGACTACACCAATGACTGTTGTGGGGAAGATAGAGCAAAGAAGAGAGAGAAGGGAGTGGGAGATGCACACCAGCGAAGAGGAGAATTTTGCAAAAATAGAAGACCCAAAATAGGTAATCTAAAAAGAAAACCTAAAAGAAATAGGAAAAAATACACTACTCTTTGGAATGAGTGATTGAGAGGGAGATGGAGATTCTGTTGGTGGGCGTGCTGAGGGGTTGCTGCTGGGCGAGCTGTGACTGAGATGGAGATGGAGATTCTGTTGGTGGGCGTGCTGAGGGGTTGCTGTTGGGCGAGCTGAGGGGATGCTGCTGGGCGAGCTGTGGGGATGCTTCTGTCTTGAGAGCAGCAGATCGTGGTACCAACGGGAGGGGAGAAGAGAGAAGAGGAGGGGGAGGAAAGACGAGAGAATGCGAGAATAGAGAAACTCTGCTATCCATGGATGCAGTAGCTTGCTAGACCGAGGTATACCTAGAATAAGAGGGGGGAGGGGGGGAGAGAGAAGAGAAAGAGGAAGAAGAGGGGAGAGACGGGTAGGTAGAAGTGATATGGGGATTGAGGAGAGGAATAGAGGGAAGGGAGGGAGGTGAGAATAGGGATAGGGGCAAAAGGTAAAGAGGGTGCAGTGGCTGTCTAGGAAAAGGTTGGAGATGAGTGTGAGAAGGAGAATAGAAGAGAGGAAGACGGGAGGGAGAAGTAAGAAAGAAGGGGATAGGTAGAGAGAGATGGGGAGGCTTAGAGATATAAGAAAACATAAGGGGCAGATCTAATATTTACTATTGCTTTCTAATAACAATCATCTCATATAATTCTCCATATTTTTATTTCAAAATTTTCTTAATTTCGCAAGCAAATTGTGGGTATATGATAGAATAAAATTCTTATTGAAGGAAACATATCACATATAGTGGGGAAAAGGCTCTGAGGGCATGGCCCTTGATAGAACAGAAGGGCGGACCAAGTTCGTGTAGCCGATCCCAAATAGTTGGGAAGAGGCCCTGAGGATGGTGATGATGATGATGATGCTGATGGTGAAGGAAATCTGTGATATAAATATATAATAAAGGGATTGTATACATTGATACTGTTTACCTTTGATACAAGGTGGTCATGATTCCTTACAACCATTTGATGTGAAATTTGATAGCTTGGATGTGTCACAAAGTCCGAGAAAATTTATTTTGAAGTTTGAGCTTGGTCAATAAACTAATTGCAGCCACCCAATTTCACATCCAAGGGTCAGAAGTAATGTGACCACCTTGTATTAAAGGTAAATGGTCTCATTCTATACTTTCTCTATAATAAATTAGCCTTACTGTCTCAAGCGAAATTTACATCACTTGGCTCCAACTTTATGTACGTTGGAGCCATTACTCAATTGGAAGCTTGTGCAGCTCTGGGAATGGTGCACTGAATAAGTAATTTGTGAGCCTGGGATTATTTGATTTTGTTTTCAGTATTTTTCTATGTGTGTAAGCAAAGTGGTGGGTGTAGGATATAATAAACTAGTCTCAATTTCAATGAAAGCACAATTCGCATCAATATGATGATTTGACTCAAATTTAACATGGGAAGCTACATTGGTCTCTTAGAATTGAACCCACCACTTCATCGGAAGTTTGTGCAAGCCTAGAAATGGTGCACTGACTATGTAAATTGCAAGCCTGGGATTATTAGGGTTGATTGCATTAATTGCATTATGGAATTAATTTTTGTAGGAATAAATGACATTTTGACAAGTATCTACATTGTAATTTATGTACCCATGGAAGGACATGAGGTGGCTGATAGTATTATAATGGAATGGATGTAGTTAGGATTAGGGGCTATGGAACATTATGCTATGATATGTGTTAGGCCTAGTTTTTACTGGCATTCGATTCTATGCCATGATGTGTGTTTGGCCTAGTTTTTCTTGGCATTCATGTTCTGTATTATATATAGATTATCACTCTTCATCAAAAATTCAGTTTCATTTGGTTGTCATTTGTAGCTGGTGGAAAAGTCTGAACGTAATGTTATGCTTTAAATGCAGTTTATTCCTCATGGCTCAAGCATTTGAGAAAAGCGGACTCTCACGATCCAAGGTACTTCCGTTATCATCTCCCAAGTTTCTTAACTACTGCATGTTATACATCAATCAGTCACTTATTACTTTCAGAATCCTGTTGTTTAGAGGTCAATGATCCTTCCATGTGACAATCTGTGATGTTCTCATGAGGAACAGGAGGTTCATGGCACTGTACAATTTGGATACCCTGATTTTATTTGTGGAGTGTTATTATGAGTTAGAGGTCAATGCTAAATATGTGTGTTATACCGGAGAACTTAAGAAGTATTTACTCGTTTAAATTATGTAAGGGATAGTTGTAATGAATACGGTATTTTCCTAGGATCCACATCCCTGTGGCGATTTACGTATCGATTGATCCCATGTATTCCAATGCAAAGATTGAATTGAGTAGGTGACAAGAATATCTTCTAATCATAGTATATTTAAAAAAGTTTAACAAACAAACTGCAAGTTGTATCGGATGGATGTTAGCACCATTAAATTATGCTAAGATATGAAAGCTTTACAGATGGATACCACATTCTGTTCCACCATCCTATATCACTGTTTATTTTATTTGTAAAAATATTTCCTGGCTGTTGTCGTGAATTCATGGGGCTGTTGAGCAGCTCAAGTTCAACACCATAATCGTCTTTATTAGTATATAAATAAAGACTACTTTGCTGTTCTTTGCCTAATGATTTAAAACTCTTAGTTTTGCACCTACCCTGCTGGTTTATTTCTACGGTTTGCGATAAAAAAGGAAAGGCCTAAATTGGGAATTACTTTCATTTTGTCTTGGTCTCATGATATTGATTCTTATATCTCCTTGGTAGAGGTGTTTCACTTTGCCCCAGGATAACCCTGTGAGGCATTCAGGCCGGTTGATGAAGAACTTGGCATCTCAAATAAAGCCATAGGTGGTCCTCAAATTATTTCACAAAATGGATTTGAATTATTTCACAAAATGGTCTGAGTGACCTGGGCGAGTCCCAAGTCAGCTTGGAGAGTGCCGTCTTAAAAAACCATATATTTGTTTAATATTTGCTGGATCTTTTAAAGACTCAGATAGAGTCGGGACAAACTCAGTGAAGATTCGAATCATCCGAATCTAGATCATCTGGCATGGTGCTGGTTTTGACTGACTTGGGCGAGTTGAAGTTGGGCTTGCCAAGTTTAAACAACTGTTAAGAGCAATGAGCAAAAGCAAATCCTAACTTGGATAGGATACCATAATTCCTTTACTACTATGAACATGGATTAACATACTTGGACAGATTGTTGAATGCTGGGTGGGATCTGGAGGCACTAGGGGCTAGATGTGCTATGTGGTTTGTTGACCATTGAGCGCATCAGTTGCTATGCAGAAAAATAATTATAAAAGTATTAAACTTTTTTATAAATGTACTCAAACATTTTATGAAAAATATAAAGAATACGACAAATTTGGGATTTATATAATCGTAGGGATTTTAATTTAGTATGTCTCTAATATATGTGCTATCTCAACCACTGATAAAGTAACATAGATATGTCCCCTTAGTAGGGCTGCAAAATGGGTCGGGTCGAACGATGGTCAGGTCATTATGTACACACACACATATATCTTATATTTATTTATTATTATAAGTGTTTGGGCTTTAGACCTAGCGGGTCAGGTTTGGATCCAGGTGTGGTTCAGGCCCATACCCTACTGGGATGGGGACAGCCCAATCCGGACCCCTTTGCAACTCTACTCTTTAGTGGTTACTACTCCACACGGGCACATGCACATATATATAATTAGCATTTAAGACGACATGACCTAATCTATACAACAAGTTGAATAAAAAATAAAAAAGTACTAAGCAACTAAGCAAGCAATTCTAATATGGTACTACAAACAAAAACTAGAAAGTTGAATCAATGAAAAAATGAAGGAGATGTACAAAATCATGGGGTTCCATCATGACGGCCTCGAAGGACCGGCTCACAAGTTTCTTACTGCAGACGCTCAAAGTAGGATGAAGGTGAGGTTCAAAGGACAAACAGAATTACTTAGCTTATTCTCCTCCGTCTCCTTTTAGGGACAGCCGATAGTAGGCTCCCCATCTGCTTCCCTCATCTCTCGTCCTAGGAGGTCAGCCAGGATGGCCCCCTCCACCTCTCCCTCCCCTAACCCATGAAGATTGTTACGTGGAATGTTAGGGGACTGCGACAAGGATTTAACTCTCAAACACTCTCCCGTTGTCCTAGCCCTTGTACTCTCAAACAACTTGAGCCCACTCTTCAGCTCATTCACCAATTTTGGGGTAGAAAGCCTTCCCAGTGGGTCTCAGTACCGGCAAATGGGGCTCCAGGAGGCATCTGGGTGGTTTGGAATCCTTCGGACCATTCTCTCATTTCCTCCCACATAGGGGAATTTTCTGTGACAACTCTTCTATCTAGTATCCCTGATGTTATCCCCTGAAAATTCTGCAGCTCTTAGACACAGATTCCGGTCTGAATTGGACCACGTTGCAGCTCTACCCCAACTTTTTTTGTGTCTGGGGGGAGACTTCAATGTTACCAGATGGTCCTATGAGCGGAACGCCTCTACCTCCATCTCTCAGGGCATGAGGGACTTTGCATACTTCATTAGTCGGAATGAACTCCTCCATATTCCTCTTCAAGGAAGTCGATATACGTGGTCCAACCATGCCCCCGAACCCTCCCCTTCCAAACTAGATCGATTTCTTTTATCCCTGAACTGGGAGGAACAATTCCCGCGCTCCTTTGCCTCGGCCCTACCCAAGCCCATTTCTGACCACTATCCTATTATTCTTGATACCACTACAATAAGAAGAGGGCCTAAACCTTTCAGGTTTGAATTAGCTTGGCTCCAAAAGGAGTCCCTCAGTACCCTTATACCAACCTGGTGGAATTCCTTCTCATCCCAGGTCAAGGGTAGAGCAGGCTATAGACTTCGAACAAAAATTCAGCTCCTCAAAGCCTCTCTCAAAACCTGGAGTAAATCTATACCCGGTAACTACTCCCAAATCAAATCCACCCCCTTGGATACCATCCAAGGATTAGATCGTCTTGAAGAATCCGAGTCTCTGGACACCACAGAATTAAATCTCAGAACTCAGTCAAAATTGGAATACCTTTCCACTCTAAAAAAAGAAGAGATTTATTGGTTCCAAAGATCAAGGATAAGTGGCTGAAAGTGGGTGACCAAAACACAACCTTCTTCCATCGAATAGCTAATTGTCGCAGAAGAGACAATATTATTTCGATGCTCAAAATTAATAATAGCTTATTGGTCCAACCTGATGAAATTGAGCAGGCCATTATAGAGTTCTTCCAGACTCTATACACTGCTCCTGCTGGCTCGCATCCAAGAATGGCTGATCTGGATTTCTTGGTTCTCCCTGTTGATCGGGCAATTTGGCTAGGGCAATTTGGCTAGAGCAACCCTTCATTGAAGAAACAAGCAAGTAATGCCCTAGCCAAAGACAAAGCTCCCGGACCAGATGGCTTTTCGATTGCACCTTTCAAAAAATTTTGGAATACTATCCATGTTGATTTTATCGGTTTCTTAAAGGAGTTCTTCCACAAGGGTATAATCTACAAAGCAATCAATGCCACTTTCCTAGCCCTTGTTCCCAAAGTTGAAGGGGCAGACGAAATCAAGGATTTCCGCCCGATTAGCCTACTGAACTCTTCATACAAAATACTGGCTATGGTCCTCGCCTTTGGACTTCAACAAGTCCTCCCCTCAGTGATTTCTTCTTCTCAATCTGCCTTTATCCAAGATAGGCAGATTCTAGATGGGGCCTTGGTGGCTCATGAGTGTATCCACTCGAGGCACTTGGCCAAGAAACTAGGCCTAACCTTCAAAATAGATTGGGAGAAAGCTTATGACCACGTAGACTGGTCTATTTTGGAAGAGTCCATGGCTAGAATGGGGTTCAGGGAGCGATGGAAGAGGTGGATGAGAGGCTATTACTCTCACCCCCATTTTTCTATCATCATCAATGGAACCCCGAAAGGCTTCTTCCCAGCCTCGAGGGGACTCCGACAAGGGGATCCCCTATCCCCTTTCCGTTTTGACATTGCAACGGAAGTATTCAGCCGATCCATTTCCTGCCTCTCTCAATCTGGCTTCAAAAGTAGTACGCAGGGCCCAACGGTGTCTCACCTGCAATACGCAGATGACACCCTGATATTCCTTGACGCCTCACGTAATGAAGTCATCACTCTCAAACTCTTCCTCTTATGCTTTCAGAGAGCAACAGGGTTCAAAGTTAACATGGAGAAATTCAAAATGATGGGAGTTGCTATGACAAATGCAGAAGTAAGAACAATCATCCCAAACTGGGAGTGCAAAGTGGAGGACCTACCCACTACATACCTGGGTCTCCCTATGGGGTTGGGGAAACCAAAAAAGAGGCATTGATCTCAGATCCTTTACAAGGTAGAGAGACGTCTGGCGGGGTGGAAAGGTAGATATCTCTCTATGCTAGGGAGAGTTACCTTGATCAAAGCTACCTTGGCAAATACCCCGGTCTACTTCATGGCCCTTTACCAGATGCTTGCTCAGGTGGCTAATTGCATAGAACAGCTTATGCATAATTTCCTGTGGTCAGGACAGGCAGAAAAGACCAAATTTCACCTAGTAGCATGGGAAAATATCTATCTACCAAGAAAGCAGGGGGGTTTAGGGATTCGGGTCCTTAGAAACACAATACGGCACTTCTAGGCAAATGGTGCTGGCGCCTTGCCGCTCAGCCAGACTCTCTTTGGGCACAAGTTTTACGGTGTAAATACAGGATCCTGGAAGGAACTTGGGTGCTAGAAAGGATCCAGAGGCACATAGCGTCCTGATCTTGGAAATCCTTTGCCACTTCTCTTTCACATTTTAGAAGATCCATAAGATATCACCCTAGAGAAGGAGATAGGGTGAGTTTTTGGTTAGATTTATGGTTAGGAAACTCTCCGCTGTGTCATGCCTTCCCAACCTTGTTTTCTTTTGCCTCTAACAAAAACTCCTCCATTGCCGAGGAAATGTTACTTTTAGGAGGCCGAAGAGTCTAGAACCCATCATTTCGAAGAAACCTCACAGAAGAGGAATCCAATCAATTCCAACTACTCTCGAATGCTCTATTCTCACTCTTTATTCCAACACATAGGAGAGACAAAATAGTTTGGACTCTTTCCCCCTTAGGTCTCTTCGCGGTAGCCTCTTTTTATAAGAGTCTCACTCAACCCCCCACTTATCCTCTCAATCCCACCTCAGTTTTGGCAAAAGTTTGTTCAACCATCGCCCCACCTAAGATTCAAACCTTCAATTGGATTGCTTGTTCCAAAGAGCACTCACAGTGGACCCCATACAAAAACGAGGGATCTCGATCCCTAATAGATGTGTTATGGGCCTTTGTGAAGAGGAATCCAACCCACACCTCTTTATTCATTGCGACTTTACTCACAAGCTATGGAGCCAAGTGTTGCAACTCTTTGGTATTCATTGGATCACACCCCCCATGGTCGGCGCCCTGCTATCTAACGAATTGGAGTCACACTGGCCATTGGCTGGAAGAACTTTAAGGAAGGCTACTGTGGCCAATACATATGGACAATATGGGTAGAAAGGAATAACATAAGTTTTAATGAACTTAAGATCCACCTACCAACTTTGTTCCACAGGGTAGTTTCGCTGGTCTCCTTTTGGACCGCTAATCACAAGGTCTTCTCGGGAATACCAAGGAACTTTTTCCTTTGCCAATGGAAAACCATCCTCAACCACAGGTCACCAAGAGTTTCAAGAGCTAACAATTGGCAACCACCACCAAAAGGCAGCATCAAGCTGAATTTTGATGGTTGCGCCCTAGGGAATCCAAGCCCCACAGGTGTTGGGGGCGTCTTTAGAGACCACCAGCGAAACATCCTCCTTACCTATTATGAGTATCTTGGCAGCAATGATTCCCAGTATGCACAAGCTATGGCTCTCTTATTGGGTCTCAAAAAGTTCGATCCATCTTTGGGTACACACCTGATTGTGGAAGGAGACTCTCAAAACACTCTTTCATGTGCAAGTGGGGTGACCTCTCCCCCATGGCAACTAACTACAATTTTTGATGAAATTACTCACATTTGCAGGGATATGAATGTCTCCTGGAAGCATACATGGAGGACGTTCAACGAGCTCGCAGATCTCATGGCAAAGGAGGGAGCTAGATTCCAAGTGGAAGAACAGGCCAGGTCCCACTCCTTTTTTGTTCAGGACCATCGCTGCACTACATAGCCTCCCTCGACGCGGGCACTCCTCAGCCTTAATCTTATTTTTTTTTGAAAAACCATTGAAAATCATTGTATGTGGGCGGGACCTATAAGCAACATGACTGACTGATGTATTTTTTGCTGAGAGCTACCCTTAGTAGGTGCTCTCTGTCTCTCCCACTTCTGTAATGATTACTGACATAGTAATACACTGTTAACAGTTTTCAAAATAAAAAAAAAAAAAAAACTAGAAAGGTAGTGAATATTCCCCATGAAACGCTTCTCCAAACTTCATACACCACAAAGACATGTCTAAAAAGTAATGTATGGCCAAATACTAAGCACTTGGCAAGGATGACGAAATCCCAAGTTAATTTCAAGTTCTTGTTTTGGTCTCCTCAAGAGTTGATATTAGGCGCTCAAAATCAGACTCAAATCAATTTGGAAACTTGCTGGAGAAATCCTTTTAAGTTTTGGTCACAGAATCGAAACCGAAAAATATTTTTGAACTTAAAATATTTAAAGTTCAATCCTCTTAGAAGTGAAAAGATTTCATTATTATTATTATTATTATTTTTGGTGGGGTTGAGGGTTTAGGGTTCACCCCAAAACTTTTTCTTCCCTTCCACAAGGGGAAATGATAAAAGTAGCCCTGGTTGTGGGCTATTTTCTCCCACGAGCAGGGCATCACGATGTGGCCGCGTAGGTTCTCACATATGCGAGTACCTATGCGCCCCCTAGGTGTCTGGATTATGTAAACCCGTCTATGCATGGCCAATACAATGCAGCAAAGGGCTGCATTGATTCTGCATAATGCATTTTGTGACTGGATTCGATAACTGTAATAGACTGAAGTTACAGGCACACACTCATGCCAGACATTTTTCCGCATGCAAGACATTTTTGCCATAGCAATGGATGGATGGAGGGAGGGAGCGAGGGGAGACTAACTCCCTTCAATCAAGTTAACCTAAAGCCCTTTAAATGCAGTGAAAACTAATAGTTCGCTTGTACAGAAAGTGAAGCTGCCTCATGGTGAAAGATAGGGTTGTTTGGTTGAAAAGATTAGCACCCACTAGTTCAATTGTTGCAAATAGCATTAAGGAGGATTCAGTGGAATTGTGCATCTGGAAGTGGTTCTTGGTCATAGAATGGAATGCTATATTTGTAGCATGATTGGATCTCTTGTGAGCTATTGATGTCAGCAGTGACTTGTTTCAGCTGTTTCGAATTCGGGCTCAAGGAATGAGGCCATAATGATGACCTGGTGCAGGAAGTGCTTCAGGCAAGTACTAGAAGGATCATTCGCTTGCTGGAAGTATGGGTCCTGGAGGAAGCTACAGCAGTTCAGGGCCTGGCGAAGATTTTCAACTTTTCCTTTGATGAGAACCGCTTGCGCATTCCTCCTCTCCAAAGCAAAGGGAAGCGTAAACCACTTGTCGATTCCTCTCCTTCCTTAATACTCCTGGTCCTTTATTTTTTGACTGACGTCCAAAGAATGCATGAGCTCAAGATGAGCCACATCAAATACAAGGATCAGAATGTGCCATCTCCTGCATGAATGACTGCAAGAACCGAGCTTTAAATGCTTCTAATACTCTGTAAGGATTAGCTCTATTAACCTCCTGCCTGCCTTTTCAACACCCTGGAATAAAGGCCTTGTTATTAAAGCTATGGACACTCGCTTTGGGCTTTGCAACAGCAAGAAGCCTATGTTATTGAGGTCCTTCACATGACTTGGCTGCCATTGGTTTGACATGTCGCAATTCGGAAGCTATGCACACATCAAATCACACATGTGGGCTTTGCATCATGAGCGAAGCAGATGGTAGTAAGTCTTTGGTCATTATACAAAGCACTCTCAAACTTTTGCTTTGCATAATTAACAGCAGACGTGTTGTTCCTTAATTGAATAAGGAATGATGAAAAAGTGTTGTTTCTTGGAGCAAGATTGTCGCAATGCTGGGATATTTTCTTAGTTCGTTGTGCTATGTTATGTTTGATGAATTATTATTTTTTTCACTAGTTGTGGATGCTTACTACAATATTTTATGCTTTATTAGTGGTTGTCATTCTGGGTATTTCTACAGGTTCTCTAGATTTCCCTTTTGTGTCTTACTGACTATCTAGCATATTCTGAATGACATCTCCAGCCAACAAGCAGTTACTACTGCACTCTGGTGCAACTTTCTTGTGTTTTCTTTAAAATTTGGGGTATGGTTGGAGACATCAAGCCATGTTATGTTGGCTGAAGTTATACATTCTCTTGCAGATTTTGCAAATCAGGTATGGAAATGCTTTCCAACTGAAGCTTATGATTTCCTATTCTATATTCTGGTTCTTTCGTCGAATATTTTGATAAAGCCATAATTTCATGTGTAACGTAAGTTGATTGTAATTCTTTTTAAATTTTGTTGGAGGATATAAGAGTCATATGGTCGTTTTCATACTTGTAGGCCCTTCTTGCTTATGGCCTTAATAGCTCGCGGCGTGCTCCAGATGCTCTGCACCCGTGAGTTTCTGATCCACATGCCTTTTATGTTTGTGCCTTACTGAATATATATCATCATTCTGTAGATATCGTGCTATGTTGAAAGAACAAATGTAATTATTTGATGTTCAGAGACACTGCAATTTTCTATTTCCTTAATAATAAAAAATGTTGTTTTTTCTATGTTCATTGCCTTCGTTAGATACTTAACTTTTCTGGTTCTGGTATGTGTACTCGTTATCCATCGCATCTTTTTGCAGCTATGGATATTCAAAGGAAAGATTTGTGTGGTCATTGATTTCTGCTGTTGGTATATTCTGCCTTGGTTCTGGCGCAACCATTGTTCATGGATTTCAAAATTTGTGGAATGCACAGGTAACTTTATGATTTTCTTTTGAGCATGTAACATTTGACTAGGCTTTTGTCCTTGAACATAATTCCTTGACAGATTTACTGCATAGGTCGTGGGTATCTTTTTTCTTTTATTCAATCCAATAACCACTGGTCTATACTTGTATTCTAAATTTCTAATTGAACAGCCTCCTCAACATATTTTTTATGCGGCTCTTGTGATTGGTGGTTCATTCATTATAGAAGGTATACTATATCCTGGTGTGTAAATCATTTCTCTTTCCAATCTGTAGAAAGAAAAAAACTCATTTTCTATTTTGGGGCATCTAGGTGCTTCACTTGTGGTAGCAATAAATGCTGTCAAGAAAGGTGCAGCTGCTGAAGGTATGAAAATCCGTGACTATGTCTGGCGCGGTCATGATCCAACATCAGTGGCAGTCATGACAGAGGTGACTACATATTTTTTCCTTGAAATTATGCACTAGGAATATATTTATGTACTAGGAATATATTTACTTCTTTTTTTTTATATATATATTTTCTCCATTATGGATCTTTTCTGAGGATCATCTGCATTGCGGAAATCCAATGATCATGGTCCAGGACCAGGAGTACAACTCCTTTCAGTTGATATATTTGTCGAGAGTCTAGACTTGTAGCTTATCTAGTTCTGAACATTATTCAGAAGGTACTCTGTATAGCGCTCCCATTTCTTGGGCAGCTATTTTTGGTACTCTGTAATCTCTTCTCCTTAATGCAAGGTTAACATTTTCAAAAAAACCTTCTTCAAAAAGCATTTGGTGAGAAACAGGAAACCCTTGAAGCTAAATTTGTCCATGACTTGGGTTGCATTCTTCACCCAACCAAAAATAAAATAAAAACTGGGTTTATGTTTGCAATTGCATGTGCGTTGAGTTTGTAAAAGTGAGTATTGAGGAGCATTACCTTCAATGTTTTAACACTCTGCTCGAGTCGACTTCCCTCGGCACTACTGAAGTGTTGTAAGGCAGCTGAATCTTGCAATTTATTTATTTGTTTTGTTTTTTGAAAGATTGGGGGAGTTGTAGAAGACTTCTTCCAACTCAACTTGGAGCAGAACCACATTGATTCCAGAGCTAAGGCCATGTATATAAACCTTTCACTATCATGCTGTATTGTTGTACTCTTGGAAAAATGTATGTTTTATTTTTTGTATTGATACCTACTTTTGTATTGATACCTAGACAATATTTTGTTGTGTTAAAGATATGTTGATAATTTATATTTCATATTTATTTGCCCCTAGATAATAATTGGCACTTAGATCTTATATGCTAAGATAATGCATTATTTGGAACCATGTGAAGACTTTAGTTTTGGTCATGTAGGAAAAGATAGTAGAGGATATGAAGAGGTACATGGAGGATATGGATTTGGGGAAAGAAATGAGATGGGTGATGCTATTTTTGATTTTGCTACGGCTTACGACCTAACAATAACAAACACCTACTTTAAAAAGTGAGATTAACGTTTAATAACTTATAAAAGTGGATCGTATAAAAGCCATATGGACATCTTTCTAGTTAAGAAGGTAGATCGACCAGACTGTAAGGTTATCCCAGGAGAGAGTTTGACTACGCAACATAGGCTTGTGGTTATGGATGTTTGCATGAAGAGATGGAAGAGGAGTGAAGTTAATAGGTTTACCACCCATGCTTATTTAGGAATAAATTGATAAAAGAAGGAAAATAGAATTCTAAGGGCAAAGCTAATGTTCTATGGAATGAGATAGCTGATAGTATTACGAAAGTAGCAAAGGAAGTTAAGAGAATCTAGAGGAAGAAAACATTCAATTAAGGAAACTTGGTGGTGGAGTGATGAGCTTCAAAAGGTTATTAGCAAAAAACGTCCATGTTATAGGGCTTGGCAATTGAATAGAAATGTTCAACACTTAGAATAGTATAAAAATGCTAAGACAAACGCCAATAAAATAGTAAGGAAGGCTCTATACAACAATTGAAGGTGAAAAAGATGCCTTCCAAGTAGCAAAAATGAGAGAGAGGAAGTGTGGAGCTATAGATCATGTTAAATGCATTATCAAAAGGTCTTGGTGAAGGATGAAGAGGTCAACGAAAGGTGGAGAATTTATTGCAAATTTTTTTTGAATGACAAACACTATAGGAGCACAATGTTAGGAGGAGCCTTTGATAAATATGAGGTTGAAGGATAGATAGATCCACGGGATTATGATATCTCAAGTGAAAAAAGCTTTGAGAAAGATGAAGGTAGCTAAGGATTTAGGACTAGATGGTATCCTAAAAGAGGTCTGGAAGTGCATGGGAGAAATTGACATATTCTGATTGACAAAGCTATTTAACAATATGGTGAGAACAAAGAAAAGGCTACATGAATGAAGGAAGAGTATTGTAGTACCTATTTACGAGAACAATGGAGCATATAGAATTGTAGAACTGTCGAGGGATCAAACTTATAAGTCATACTATGAAGCTGAGGGAGAGTATAATTAAGCAACGACTAAGACATGAAACAAGTGTATCAGAAAATCAGTTCGGTTTTGTGCTAGGGAAATCAACAATTGAAGATATTTTCCTACTTAGGCAATTGATTGAGAAGTTCTAGGGAAAGAGAAAAGACTTCCACATGGTCTTTATTAATTTAGAGAAAACCTGCAATAAGATTCGCAAAGAGTTAATTTGATGGGTATTGGAAAAGAAAGGAGTCCCTAGAGGATACATCGACATGGTGAGAGATATGTTTGAGGGGGCACTGACTAGTGTGTGGGCAACTAGTGGAGAGACAAGCGAGTTTTCGGTGACTGTAGGCTTACATCAGGGGTTAGCGTTGAGCCGATATCTCTTTATTTTGGATGAGTTAACTAGGCATCTATAGGATGAGGTAATGTGGCATATGTCATCCGTGGATGACATAGTTTTAAGTAATGAGACTAGAGATACTGTTAACACAAAATTAGAACTTTGGAGGGATGCTTTGGAATCTAAAGATTTTAAAAGTAGACAGACAAAGGCAAAATATATGCACTGCAAGTTTGGTACTAATAGGAGTAGAAATGGAGCGGCAGTTAAGATTGATGGCCAAGAAGTACCTAAAAGAGATTATTTTCGATATTTGAGGTTGATAATTCATGAGAATAAAGAGATTGAGGAAGATGTGATACATAGAAGCAGAGCGGGGTGAACGAAGTAGAGATGTGCTTCTGAAGTTTTATGTGATCGCCTTATTATCAATGAAACTGAAGGGAGAGTTTTATAGGGCTACTGTAAGACCAACCACGTTTTATGGGACGGAATGTTGGGCGGCCAAGAAACAACATATCCATAGAATGCGTGTAGCTGAGATGAGGATATTGAGATGGATGAGTGGCAAGACAAGAAAGGATATTACTCAAAATGAATATATCCTAGGGAGCTTAGGGATGGCTCTAAAAGGTGATAAAATGAGGGAAAGTAGACTTAAGTGGGCTGGCCATGTGCAACATAAACCTAGAGCAATACCAGCTAGGAAGGGTGATTTGGTTCAAGTGGAAGGCTCTAATAGGGCAAGGGGAAGGCCTAAAAGGACATGGATGGAAGAAGAGAGAAGATATATGGTGATTTATGGTTTAATTGAGGATATGGCAATCGATAGAGTGTAATGGCAGAACAAGATTTGTGTAAAAGATGGGATAAGGCTTGAATGATGATGAATGTGAAGACTTTAGTTTGCCAAGGATGGAGCTTGGATTGAGATGGTGCAGTGTGGCAACCAAAGGTGGGCTGGTGGAAGACAATTTGTGGACATTTTTGTTTAAGGGAAGTTGACATCTGTGGATTTTTTCTTTTTTGGGGGTGGGGGTGTGTGACAACTATAGAATGCACTTACTTTTTCTATTGATGATAACTATGGAATATGTTTGCTTTGGGGAGGAGGGATGTGATGGTGTGGAGTGTGCTACATTTTGAGGCATGTAATTATCTGTGCTTATTGGTTTGTTTTCTGCGCTATTTGATGGTGGTCAGGTGGTGATGTGTAATTTATTCTAAATTATTTTTAACTTTGTTTTTTCCTTAATGTACTGTTTTCTTTTAACTTCATTCATTATTTATGAGTTGTATGGGTTGATATATACATTTTTTTTTTATAGCATTGATTTTGGAGTTACACTTTTTCTTTAAGAAACTAATTTGGACCTTGTAAAGCTAAGCACTGCCACATTAGCTCTACTACTTTAGCATGTTAAGAAAAGCTAAAATAGTTGAGATGGCAATCAAGCCTTTAAACACTTGAGACGGTGAGTAATTATTCAAAAAAAATATTTTGGGGCAATGCGCTCAATTTTCTATTGTCAACTGCAATTGCAAAAAAATCCCCTGTTCCTCATTATCTGCACATTAAAAGAACCAGTCATCTCACAAGTGCATGATTTTCATTTTATTTTGGGGAATGAGTACAATATACTGAAGTTTGTACTGATTGGTCTACTAATGCATCTCGTAATTGTTTTTTCTATGCACCTTTTCCCTCGCGGATCATTTCTGTTGAATTTTGTTGTCTCTCTATGTAAAAAGACTTGTAAATTAATTAATTATCTTATCTTTCCCAGGATGGTGCTGCTGTTACTGGGCTACTTATTGCCGCTGCATCCTTGGTGGCTGTGAACCGGACAGGAAATGCAATTTATGATCCGATTGGTTCTATTGTTGTGGGCCACTTACTTGGAATGGTACACTTTATTCCTTTTTGCACACAAGGTGCTTATGTTGATCATTTGATGAGGCTAGATCAGCATAAGATGATAGACTGCTGTGTATCTTTTTCTGAATACATGTATTTCCAGGTCTTTTATATATTTTTAACCCGTAAACACCTGAATTTTGTTAATGAATTTTGTGAGCTTTTATTGTGTTCCCATTTCATGTGTTCTCAGCGAATACTATCTCCAATGTTTGTGTTAACATTGAATATGCTAGTTATTGACCTGTCCACTAGCCTAAATAAACTTCCTGAAGTGGGCCTCAAGCCAGAACCCTGCATTCTTCATTTTCTATACGTCTTTCTTGTTTTCTGTATTTTATTTTTTTGAGAAATACAGCATTTTCTGGCTTTGTTCAAAATGCCTTTTGAGCAAGCATCCCAATTTTTGATTCATGATTACTACAGACTAGTATCTTTCTTTGCTTCTAATGCCCTTGGTGCTTCCATGAATCTTGTCTCTTTCACCATTTCACAGATATCAGAAGTTCAGTACCACTTTGGTTTCCCACTGCAGGTCTTCTTGTCATTAATGGGATGAAGCATATATAAATGCCACCTAAATTGTTAAGAAGCCTGCATCATCAATGGGCTGATAAGTTTGAATTACCCCTTTGTTGCAAGCATATACTACTTAAATTCTGATTAACTGTAAAAAGGAACAAAGCAAACATACTGCTGAACTTAAGGAGTTAGTCCTTATATTGTGGCGTTTGAACATCTGTCTCTTAATGTACATAATAGGGTCTTCCAAGTAGTTCAAGTGGATGAACGCAACTGAACTTTGAACAACAGAAGAGTAAAATGTGTGTACAAATATTCTGATCTCTCAACTGAACTTTGAACAACAGAAGAGTAAAATGTGTGTACAATTAGGTATCCTTAATGGGGAAGGACTAGTGTTGCAATGAACTTTTTGTTTTCCTTCTCAAATATCATTTCGTGTTATCCAACTATTTTAGTTACTGGTTTTTATGCCTAATATATTACAGGTTGCCATTTTCCTCATTCAAAGGAATCGCCATGCTTTGATTGGCAGAGCTATTGATGATCACGACATGGAACGGGTGCTTCGGTTTCTCTCATCTGATCCGGTGAAGATAACTTTTGGTTATGTTACCACTAATTGCTTATGTAATGTGCAGTAATATAACTACAAATATTATGTGTATTTGCTTTGCAGGTTGTAGATGCTATATATGATTGCAAAAGTGAGGTGATTGGACCAGGATTCTTTAGATTCAAGGCAGAGATAGGTGCGCTCTCTCTCTCTATTTATCTGTCTATTTATTTGTTCATCATATATATCTTTTAACCACCATTTTAAATGCAACAACACCAGGACACTCTCCACATGCGGAAGATTTGATCAATTACAGTCATATTTTTAAGTATTGCTATCGCATTTAACAAAATTAGCCTAGCATTGGTAAAACTAATGTGTATTATTTGTTACGTCATAGACTTCAATGGGGTTGTGGTGGTGCAAAATTATCTGGAGAGAACAGGTCGTGAAGAATGGGCTAGACAGGTTCATATAATTTCTCTTGACCCTTCTTTCCTTTCTTCCAATATAATTACATTCCAATCATATGACAAGATAGTGGTGCAAAGAAATATTAATTTCTTGTATTAAATTCTTGTCATTTACTTCTTCAAGATTAAGTTTTCATGCAGTCATCTTGTCATAACAGTGTGAATGAGATTGTATTATTTGGTCTGTGTTTGAATTTAAATGAGTAAATTGTAATTTCATTTTTAGTGTGTAAAAACTAATAGGGTGTTGAAATGCCCCTTTGATATTCTTTTGTTGTGCATGAGCACAGTTTAGAGAGGCTACAATGGGTAAAGATGATGCGGCTATTCTAAAGACCATGGCAAACTATGGTATGAAATGCAGATCCTGGTTTCTCTTTCGTTTTCCTTTTGAGCAGTTAAAATTGGAAAGGAGTTTATAACACTAATATGGATCTCTTCTAAATGTAGTACAAACATGAAATCCATGCATGCACACTACCATTTTAATGAAGAGTTGAATCAAACATTACTGTTAGCATTGGGAGTTTGGCGTATTCGTCCTTGAGAACAAATTGTAGCTGATGTCATTTTAACGTCACGTATTCTTGGGGTGGCAGGTGAGGAGGTGGTTACAGCTCTTGGCAGTGAAGTAGACAGGTTGGAGAAGGAGATCCAAAAGATTGTTCCTGGGATTCGTCATGTGGACATTGAGGCCCATAATCCTAAAGGTCCATCCCCATGATCTCTCTCTCTCATCATGGAATTCACCATGTCAGCATTGAGGCCCATGATCCCAAAGGTCCATCTCCATGCTCTCGCGCATCCTGGCATTCATCATGTCAATGTTGAGGCCCATGATTCTAAAGGCCCATCCCCATGATTTCTCTCTCTCTCTCTCTC
>NW_006498608.1:6518012-6566127 GCF_000471905.2 Amborella trichopoda | reverse complement strand
CGTCGACGTACTCGTCGTAGTACTACTACTAGTAGTCTAGTAGTGGTAGCCGTACTCGATTACGTAACGTACCGACTCCACTGTATTCTCTCTTCTCTCTCTCTCTCTCTCTCTCTCTCTCTCTCTCTCTCTCTCGGGATTTATCATGTCTGACATTTGAGGCCCATAATCCAAAGGTCCATCCCCATGATCTCTCTCTCAAAGGTAAAATGTGTAACAGCTGCGTGAATTGCCTGTTGATATACGTTGAGGTTTCAGGCGATGACAAAAATTGCACTACTATCCCCAATTCCTCAAATTATTTACCAATTTTGTGGGGCACCTGCAAAGACTAATTTACCCCTGTTGTAAATTCATTTATACTGTGATTTACCAAGGTGGGCAAAGGTCCGAGGCATAAAAATATCAGTTGCTTATTCTTGTGAGTAATTTGGACCATCAAGTTGTTCTAGATGGATGTCAAAAAGAAGGAACAGATGGGGGTTACTTTTCTTTATTCCTTGCTTTGCCTTATCCTCATTGTTGAGTATCTATACCTGAGTTTGATAGAGAAAATGCTTAAAGTTCTCTTCCCAGGGAGGCAGACCTTAAAAGATTTTGAGTAATTTTTTTTCCATTATGGAACCATTGAAATTGGTTTAAAGATTGAGATAAAGAAGGCCTCTTTTGGTTTTATAGTTTTGGGAAATGTACAATGAGACCATTATATCTTAAATACTAGGTCATAGTTATAGTTGTTGGATGTGAAAATGCGATGTTGACGGTGTTGTTGATTAGAAAGTTCAAAGAAACTTTCTCAAAAGCTTGTGATACACTATAAGTTGTAGGTTAGAAGTGATTGTGACTTTTTTTTTTTTTTTTTTCGAGTTTTTAATTATTATTTATTATTATTATTATTATTATTTTATTTTAGATGTTAGGTTTATTATTATTTTTGTTATGTATTCTTTGTAGAGATTTAAGGGTTAGAATAGGAAATTTTCTAGTGGAGTTAGGATATTTATTTTAGTTTTTATATGCAGGATGTATTTTTTATTTTGTAGAGTTTGAGATTATGGGTTGATAAGCATTAAGAAATGACAAATAAGAAGAGATTTGGAAGTGCGTAGAGATGGGAAGGGGCTTCCTAAATTTATGGGATTCGAAGTGATAAGAAAACGTTGAGGTTGGGGGAGAGTATTTTTGGGTTTTTTTTAGTTGTAATTAAGGTAGAGGTATCCTTTCTTTACAAATAGATGGAATTGAGTGAAGAAAGAATTTTTTATATTGTGAAAAGTTCTTTTGGGGTGGATTTTGTTATATTTAGTGAGATGTAAAACGTGACAGAAGTCCGTGTTGAAATCCCAACAAGTCTGTTGGGGCACAAGATACACAGAACAGAGTGGCATTCAACTTTCAATACCGAGAAGACATTGTACAAGGTCGTCGTAGTAGCACACCCTATATCTTGACGATGCGCCTATAAATCTCATTGACAACTTAAAAAACTATTTAATTATTTTAAAAAACAGATTGGGACTTGTCATCCCTATTGAATTACCAAAAAAACAATTACCATAAATGAGTGTTTTGAAAATTTTGTAGGTCTTACTTTTGAAAGAAAAAAAAAGGTTTTGGGTAAACTCACATGATGAAGTCCTTTTCTTTTTTTTTGAGAACAAAAAAAAGAAAAAGCGAGTGCCTACCAGTATATGTTGATTTTGGAGTGGCGATATCTTGTGGGGCTGCTGCATATAAAAACAACTCCAATCTCGCCAAGAAAAAAAATACAATTTGGGTGCAAAGACCTTCATATCAGTAATTTATCCAATCTCACAATTTTGCTGAAATATACATTTTGGCAAAATTACCTATAAAGCAGCCATTTCAACCTAAACAGTTTTGGATCTCAAAAAATTAAAGAGCAATCCTAAAATAGTCTCAACATGAAAAGAAAATTAAAATTCAAACCCTTAATATGGTCAGACATGTGACCCATTTTTTTGTTTTTGCCCTACTTTTATTTTTTGGGTGTTAAAACTGTCTTGAAACATATCTTGGTCCATCTTATAATGTATTCTATCGACTGCTACGTCAATTATCTACACTAATCTTTGAAAATACGGATTAGTAGGGTAGATCGTCTATCTCATATGTCTACGTTGGATCATTGAATTGCCTAACCGGATTGGTCTACATTAGTGATACGATACGAACCCATTTGCTAAATAAAACCATTTATTTCATAATATTTTTATATAAGATTGTCTATGAAGAGACAATTTATCTTTTGTATATAAAGGTGACAATCATTCTCACTCAGTAAACATCAAATTGGATGGTTTGGGGTGAGTCACAAAATCTAAAAATTTTATTTGGAAGTTTGTATCTATTCAATGACACTCTCATAACCACTCATTTTGAAATTTAAGTGACAAGAACGTTTGTGAGCTTTATGTAGAGAAGAAAAATGGTCTTCTTTTGGGTGTGGTTTGTATAAGCTTTATACTCTAAACAATCAAAGTAAGGTACACCTTCAAATAGCGTCGAAAGATGTTGTTTCAATAATGAAAAACTTTGTGATGGTTTGAAAATTTATTTTCATTTCTAATTATAAAGTTTAAAGCTTAAAAAATAGTATAGATCGAGCAGATTTATGAGTACTTGAAAATCTTAAAATTTGACAATCTAAAAAATACATTATAAGATGCACTATTCCCAACAATAGAAATCCATTTTTTTCTCATGGTCAAACATGTTGAGGTCGAGATGAACGACTTGAAAAATTTAGCGCATTGGTACCGTCATCCTTATATAAACCTTTACTTTTTTAACCCCACCCAACGTGTTTGCACCCTACAAAACTGGTTTGATGCCAACCAATTTCGAATGCTAATTTGTAACCCCCAATTCGGATCTTTAGATCGTCAGTGATCCACAACTAGTCTATTAAATATTGTGGAACCGCAGCCACACCAAAACCCCAGCCTCTAGATAATACAATCACCGCTGACGCATCGCCCCACCATGTCCATAGAAAAATCACGGAAAACCTGCTAGAATCTTCTAGTCTCACCCCTGTAACAAAAATACAGCTGGAAGCTCACGCATGCAACAATCCATATTCCATTCTTCATTGAAAAATATATTACCTTTTCCATTTTATTTTTGGGTAGAAATTTTGGTTTTCAAAGTATTCTATGCTCCCGTGAGAGTATACGCTGTATATTTACTCCCTCGGGCGAAAGATTGACTCGAGAAAAAAATCTCATCTAAAACTTTTCGAAACCACCGAATACTAGGTTATATCCAAAAGAACCAAAAGAAAGTTAAATTTTGAATATTTAAACACTTAGATTTCACCCTACATAAATTTGGCACGTTCTATTCAAATTCAGGGCATTGTTTTATCTGAGTGTCAAATAGAATTACAATTTGAAATTTATTCTTTTCTTGCATATAGCATATGGGTTGAATTTTTCATCTCAAAATTTGGGGTCCTGGTTTTGCCGGAGGGAGTAAATAGACAGTGCACTCCCTCAGGAGCATGAAAACTTCTGGGGATTCAACCTACGCGGTTCTCAGACGATACCGCCACCTGCTATCTTCTGTATTTAAGGCCCAAGACCCACCAATCAACAGTCCAAACGCTGAGAAGAAGAGAGCAAGGATCCCAAGCCCGTCGAAATTTCAGCTGATTTCGTTTTAGAAATCCAAGAGGCCATCACCCAAAACGCTGAGAAGGAGAAGGAGAAGGAAGAAAGGACCCCAACACCGAAAATCTCAGTTGATTTCGTTTCGGAAGCCCCAAGGCCCATCATCCAAACAAAGAGAAGAAGAAAGCAAGGAGATCACAACCCCAAACCCACCGAAATTTCAGTTGATTTCGTTTCAAAAGCCCATAACCCAAGGACCCAACAAAGAAGATCCACCCCCTGGCCTTGTATAACTCAGCCCCCTAAACCTCCGAAAAAATTTCAGTTAATTTCGTTTGTCCACAGGAATATCGGTTGATTTCGTTTTAGCATCCCTTGGCCTTCCGAAACCCAACGAAATTTCAGTAGATTTCATTTCGGGAGGAGAAGAGAGATGTGCCTGGTGTTTGTGTGCGATGAGGAGGAGCGCGTAGTGGGCAGGTATGCGGCCCCTGGGAATTGCCCTTACTGTGGGGGGGCAGTTCAGACCATTGACGTAGAGAGCTCTTGGAGATTTTGCTTTTTGCCCCTCAGTTTCAATATGAAACGTAGGTTTTTATGCACCATTTGTGGTAGGAAGCTTGTGTCAAATTACTAATCTTCTTCTTCTTTTTTTTTTTTTTTGTTGTGTGGGTTGTCAATTATAGATGGTAATTTCTTTTTAAGTGGTTTAAAGTTGTTTATTTTTTTTTTTTTGGGGGCATGGTTTGTTTTTCATATATTTTGTTGAAAGTGGAGAGAGGAGAAAGACTGATCCCTCTTGTATGTTTGTCTGTTTTTAATGTATTTTTTTCATGTAATCTATGAAATGTATATTAATCTTTTGGTTATGATAGAGGAGAAAGAGTGACCCCTCTCATAAATTTCTCTCTATTTTAATGCAGTTTTTTAACGTATTTTTTTTATGTAATACTCTGAGATGTGAATTAATCTATCGACTTCTCTCTCTTTAGTTCTTCTTGGCATAAACAATAATAAATAATGTAATTGAAATTTATTGACATGGGTTTTTTGAGAAACAGTGACCATTTATTGCATATCAAGTAACAGTTTCATAGATTCATATGCCAATCGGGCCCATACAACAAACCACAAAATAAAAGAAAAAAAACTAAAATTACATAAAAAAAAAACTACTTAGACCAGCAATCTATACGGCAATGAAACCTTTAGCAGCAACTCCATCTTTTGTGAGACCATCCGCCTCCATACTGCACTCTCTATACGCATGTATCTAAGATACTACCATTTCCAGAAAGTTCAAGACGCCTCCCGAACCAATTGATGTAGAGACCATGGATAATCTCTTCCTTGTTCATCCATTTAATGACATTCATCTTCCACTATAATAGGCTTATTGAATATTTTTGCTAGCTTAATACCTTGAGGCAAAGCTCTCAACAATGCTTCATTCACAGTTAGTTTGCCCACATACCCATAACATTTCAGCAATACATTACCCAAGCAATCTCTAATAATACCACCTATTTCAGAAGAACCTGGATTCCCCGTCGAGTACCATCAAAGTTTAATTTAATCCAACGCTCTTTTTGTTCAATGTCTTTTCCTTCATAAGTTTATGAAGATCATACTTAAGATCCAGGCTGGTTACCCTCCACCTAGCCATTCTGCCACAGATATCTGCATTTTCTCATTTAATTCAATGTTGGACTTACCAATATTTTCGAAAACTCTTCTCTTCAGTTCTTTCCATAGCTCTCATACTACTATAGCTTTAACAACTTTCTAAGTAAACTTTCCTTTCTTTCCAACACCTCCAATCTTACAATGAGCATATTCATGTTCAGCTTGTGTGGGAATTACTACTTGTAATCCCACCCATCCTAAACACCAACGCCAAACTGATTTAGCATAACAACAATTTAGAAATAGATGGTCAATAGTTTCCTCATCACATCTATGCAAAATATAAATATTCTATTTGGCAGTATTTTACCACGCTTCTTCAACATATCACCTGTTAATAGTTTTTTCAGATGCAATGACCACATGAAATCTTTGATTTAGGCCTTTGCCATATTTTCGCCGCATCTACATCTTTCCACCTATTTCTATCATAGTACAACAATTTAATTCGCCATTTTTACTTGGCTCCCTCACAATTCTGTTCTTCACCTCAGAAAAATAAAAGTAATGTTGTAACATGGCCAGCCATTGGAGATATTCATCTGTCACATAACTATCCACTCTTCGATAAGAACATCTAACATGCCAATTTGCATTAAATCCCTTTCACCATTTCACTAACCATCTTAATCTTACTCTTAGAAGTAACTTTAGCAAATAAATGAGGAAATTTGACTTTTAAGGCATATCTCCAGTCCAGTGTTGCTGCCAAAAACGCACATTTTCACCATTTCCCACCACCATTCTTGAATATCTTATGAAAAATATCTATGGGCTACAGTCCCCTTCCACTCTATTGAAATCTCTTTCTTGTTATTCCCTTTTTCCGCAAGATCATATTCCTTTCTACCCATGCTTTTCTGCCAGAATAGACCTCCATAATTGGTCTTTTTCTGTCGCACATCTCTACCACCACTTCGCCAATAATGCACCATTCATCAATCTTAACCTCTTAACTCCCATATTCCCCATCACAAACAGGAGTGCAAACATTATCCCATTTTACAAGATTAACGCACTTCTTATCTTCATTCTCACCCCACAAAAATTTCCTCATAATGCTTTCCAACATTACTACGTAATTTGAAGAGAGAGATAATACCCAAGCAAATATGTCAATGCTGCTTTTATCAATGTCAATCTACCTCTTAAAGAGAGACTTAAACTTTCAAGAATCAAGTTTATATTGTATCCTTTGAATCCAAGGATCCCATGATGCTTAAGGTCTAGCCGTTGCAGTCAGCGGCAGATCTAAATATTTAATTGGGAGATTGCCAATGCCACAGTCTTCTGGCTCAGCCACCCCAATAATATGCATCTTTCGTAAATTCACTTTTTACCCTGTCAAAACCTCTTCGAAGTTCTAACCTCCTATTCACAAGCCCTACAGAAAATTAGCCTATCGTCAACATATTGCAAATGAAACACTATTATTGTCCTATTATTTTTAACTATAAATCCTTTCAACCCACCTATTTCGACCGTGTAATTGAGCATTACACTGAAAATCTCAGCCATAATTGTGAATAAGAAAGGAAACAAAAGATCTTCTCATCTTATTCCCTGGGAAACCTTAAAAAAACATTTGGGTTTACTTTTAATAAAAATCGAAAAATGTGTAGTCTTCAAACATCCTTTAATCCACATATGCCATCTCCCATGGCTTTCATGGTTTGCAACGTAATTTTTTATTCCACTTTGCTTTTTTAAAGTCAACATTACCTTTTTTAGCATATAGTATACTATCCGTTATTTGATGACCTTGGACGATTAAGAGTCCTTCACTACCATTGGCAAAACCCCTTTTAGCCTTCCAACGAGACATTAAGCAAGACAACAAAGTAATGAGTCTAATGTCACTCCAAGCTTTCAATAACCCCATTTATTTTAGAATAAGAGCGATAAAAGTAAAATTAAGACTCATATTTACAAGCAACCCCTCTATGGTAAAATTCATCCATCATTCTTATAGCTTCACTCTTCACATTATCCCATAAATCAGAAAAAAACCTCTCTTAACTTCATTGTTGAGAAACCTCTCTTTCTCTAATTGTTTGAAATGGGAAATTCCATTTTCCTCTCTTAACTTCATTGTTGAGAAACCTCTCTTTCTCTGATTGTTTAAAGTGGGAAATTCCCATTTTTCGATGACAAATTAGATGTGACTTAGGATGTTCCATTTTTCTATGACAAGTGAGATATGGTTTTGGTGTTCCAATAGTAATGTCATTGTTGGGAAACCTCTGTCTCTTGCCCCTTGAAACCACAAAGGGTTTTCCCTTGGGCCATGCCCAAAACAATGACATTCTATAATGGACCCGGTTTCTGTGCGGCCAAGCTTCATATATAGAAATGTGAGCTTATTTAGAAATCTATTTTTAATATGAATTTTTGGATTTAATTTTTTATGACATGTAATCTCTATCATGGAGATCATAAATATGAAAAAAATAGTAAATTTTAAAAAACTAAAAATAATAATATTAATAAGAAAAAATTAGTAAATTTTAAAAAAGTAAAAATAATAATACTAATAAAAGACATTTAAGCCGTTAATTTTTATTGTTTTTAGATGAAATACCTACTTGCATCCGATACGATAGATACGATAGATGGTTTTACACTTTCTTTTTTGACCCTATAGTAATGCGGTCCGGCCCGCATGAAACAATTTTCTTCTGATGATGACTCTTAAACGTGACAAAGGCTAAATTGATGAGGACTAAACTATTGCATTAGAAGTAAAAATAGGAATTCAAGAGATTTATATTTCTATTTTTTAAGAAATTAATTAGAGACCGTTTTTTTTTTTGTACAATGAAATCTGATGTATTAAAATGTATCAAAGCTTTCGAGAAAATTTACGTCGGATTTTTTTTGAGCTCTAGTAAATAATTGTCACCCATAATGAATGTATCATTTAGTCTCATCATGTACATTTCCTGCTCTTAACACTATTTAAAAGAAGTTATCAACTGATGAAAGAGTATTTAATTTCCTTGTTTTATTAATCAACACCTCAAAGAAATGGACTTTCCATCAAGGACACTCGACCAGGTCTCTGACGAAATATTGAAAAAAATAAGAAATAAAAAAATTGAAGGTTATTGTTTGTAAAAAAAAAAGGGTCTTTTCTGCTGTTAAAATATAATAAAAATTAAAGGTTTAACCCGTAAAACTAATAATTTTCAATAACAAAGTGGAGGAACAGCAGTGCCATAACAAGATGAGGAAGCCTCTATCTCTAGGACTAAGGCCTCTCCCTCTGTAGAACTAAGGCCTCAATCTCTAGGACTAAGGCCTCTCCCTCTCTAGAACTAAGGCTTCTCTCTCAAGAACTACGGCCTCTCTGTGTGTCATTCAAGTGATGAGTCCACCCTCGAAACTGCGCGAGAAAAGGCAAGTATGTCATGTCTAGTGGGGTTTGGGCTTTTGCATGGCCTCCTATCAAGGCTTTTCCTCCTCCCATGATTTCTCCTTCTCTCTTTGTTTCTCTCTCTAAAACCTCTGCTTTCGGTGTAGAATCCTTGCTTCCCTTTGCTCCCTCCCGCTCTCTCTCTCTCTTTCATCGATTCCATCCTCTCCCGCTTGAGCCTCCAAGGCAGCTTCTTTCTCTCTCTTCAGTTACTGCTCTCGATCTCTCTCACCCTCTCTCTAAAACTCGAGAATCCTCTGCATCTCTCTCTCTAGACATTGAACAGGATTATCTTTCATGCATGACTGACGATTAAAATTTAGAGGGAAATTTACGTACGGACCAGTTTTTTTACCATATTATAACGGTATGACTAAAAAATAATCAGCTATTTGGGATGACGGATTCACCATTTTTTTATTTTTTATTAAGTTTAAAACATCGGGCTGCTTTATTTACTCCCTTCAAAATTTGCTCTTCTTTCTCTCTCTTCTCTCCTCATCTCTCGGTCCTCTCTCTACTTCAATCTCTCCTATCTCTGGCCCTCTCCCTCTCTCTCAAAACCCTACTCCTATTGCCTGTAGATCACTCTCGCTCTTCTTAGATTTGGGATCTTTTTGAGAAAAAATTAACTTTTTGGAAAAAAAATAGTATGAAGGGTTGTAATCATTTTTTCTCTCTATTGAAGAATTGCAGAGATGGGTTGTATTTAGTTTCTATCTCTAGAAAACTTCAATGACTCAAATCTATTGAAGAATTGTAGAGGAATAGAAGAGCTAAAGCAAACCCAGGCTCGCTTGCTTGCTAAGTACTGACCAATATCAAGATGGCTTTCTACTAATCAAGCTTTTGAAATTTTGCTCTCTCTCTCTCTTTCTCTCCCTCTCTATTTGGAGACTTGGGTTATGCTTTTTTTGTTCTCTATCAAAGCGGTTCACGAAAAGAAGGCATCTTGGTTTGTGCCCGAGTAAAGCTTAGAGGCTTAACACACAATAACCTCACCTTTCCTTTTGTTTTGAAGGCGTGTGGTCGTGTTTTTGCTCACAGAGAGGATAAGGCAAATCCATTCTCAAATGTTCAAAACAAAAAAAAAGTCCAATTGTTACCAAGATTTCTTTTTTCTAAAAAAACCCCAAATCTATAAAAGAGAGAGTGAGATATGCACGTAATGGAATCGGGCATTGAGAGTGAGAGAGAGAAAGGAGAGAGAGCGAGATTGAACACGAACAGAGAGAGAGCAGGTGAGACAAAAAGAAGAGAGAAAAAAAAAAAGAGACCAAGTTTTTAAGATGGTAAATAAAGGGGTATGATGTTTCAAATGAAAAATCGGGGGTAAATTTGGTAAAAATAAAATAAAATAAATATTTATTTTTTAATCATATTATTATAATAAAAAAAAAAATCTTGATTCCTACATAAATGTCCCATTTTACGAGATTGATTTTCTAGTTTACAGAGTATTAATTCTTGTGCATTCTGTTAGGTTCTAGATATTCCACAACCACTGGGGACATTGGAAAAATTATGTCCTTGCCACTTTATTCGACGCGATGGTCCAAACATTGAGGTACCTGTTCCCTCGATTTTTTTTTCAAGTTTGCTTTTAGTCCGAAGTTTTAAACATCAAAATATTAAATTTATTTTTTTAATTATATAATTATTTTAAATCTTAAAAAATTAAGACCTAAACATCACTCCGCGTTAAACATTTAAAAAATGAGAGCCAATGATGTAACCAAGCGGACGGACGATTAAAAAAAGTCAGATCAAAGGCAAACAAAAAATTAAAAAGTTCAGGGGGCAAGAGTAATGACAGCATATTTTGGGCCCTTTTCGTTTTATCGGTTTAAAAACCCGGTACAGACAGATGTTAATTTCCCCAAACAATAAAAGGAAATTTACGTACAGATTGGAACTCTGGTCTTTTATAACGAAATGACCAAAAAATGGGCGGTTATTACCAAAAAAAGATGGAATCCTCACTTCTATTTTTTTTACAATTTTCATCCCTGTCTAATCTTTCAAATATTGGACCACATCTTAATCCCACTCCCATCCAGTCCGTCAAGTACTTTTTTTGCTTTTTTTTTATATTATTGTTGTAGCCTTGTCTCGTTTCGATGTTAAAAATATCGGACCAACATTGTTCATAACAAATAAACTTAAGTTCAAGCAGTCCGATGTTAGATACATCGAATCGCATTCTAAAACATCGGACCAACATTGTTCATAACAAATAAACTTAAGTTCAAACAGTCCGATGTTAGATACATCGAATCGCATTCTATTCAATTTTTTTTTTAATAGAGACCGACATTGTTCATAACAAATAAACTTAAGTTCAAGCAGTCCGATGTTAGATACATCGAATCGCATTCTAAAACATCGGACCAACATTGTTCATAACAAATAAACTTAAGTTCAAACAGTCCGATGTTAGATACAACGAATCGCATTCTATTTAATTTTTTTTTTAATAGAGACCGACATTGTTCATAACAAATGGACATCAAAATTGTTAATCAAGTGGTCCGATTTTAAAAACATTGAATTTTAAAAACATCGGACTATTCTGTTTAAATTTTTCTGAGCAGAATGTTGTCCGATGTTTCTAAACAATATTCACAGTGTCATGGGTGTTTTACCATACACCCTACGGGAAGCAATCAACCTGCGCTCTCTGCAATTGAACGACAACCAATTTGAAGGTTTCTTCCCTGATTTCCTAGAAGACATCAAAGAATTAGAGGTTCTGAATCTGGGTAGCAACAAAATGGAAGAAAAGATCTAGAGTTTATTGGGAATCTCTCTAAGCTTCGTATTCTTGTTCTCAAGTCCAATTATTTTAATGGAAGCATCCCGAAAAAGATAACCAAGTTGAAGAACCTCCAGTTCATGGCTTTATCACAGAAATAAGTTGTGGGTTTCATTCCTTTGCAACTAAGTGGCCTTTGGCTCTTCTGCAGAAGCAAATTAAAGGCTATCTTCTCAGTTACATAATAGAGTTAATGTATCTCGGCTTTGAACTAGAAATGGTGAGCAAAGGATCAGAACTCCTCATCTTGAAATGAGGGATTGTTACTGAGAGAGCGTGAGAGCGACATGAAATGTTGGGAAAAAATTGAGGGTTTTTAACCTAAATATCGATCCCATGTTTGAAACATTAGACCAATAGGAATTAACGAGAAGGGGTTAACGGGAGTGAGGTTAAGATGCAGTATGATGTTTCAGGATCAAAATTATCAAAAAAATAAATAAATAAATTGAGTATTCCGTCCTTCTTGAACAACATCCCATTTTTGGGCCATTTCATTATAAAGGACTTTTAATCCGGTCCATACGTAAATTTTCCAAAAATAAAATGTTACTATTTGCCACCAGAGTACACAATTCATTTCTTAAAATAGATGAGACCGGTCCTACTCCTGATTACATGGGTCATGGAAAGGGGTTCCCGAGCTTGCTCGGAAGAGCGAGGGAGGTTCTAGGCACCTTCTCATCTTTCTAATGATAATAGGTTGGGAGAACAGGCAATTTCGCTTTCTGAGAGCTGTGAATGAGTAATGTGCGTTTTGGGAGTAATACAATCCAGCTGAGATTGAGGGTCAACAGATACCGGAAAAAATCGAACTTTCATCTGCGAAATCTGACCCACTGATTATCATCCAACCATTGAAACAGTCCATCGATTGTGTTCTGGTCCATTGTCACACCTAACACAGAAGCTGAGTAAAAAACAAGAGGACACTAATACTGTCCAAGTTAATTGCTTAGAACATGACTTAAGTGTATGTTGCTAGCATAATTCAGAGGGCTTTTAAGTGTATTTGCATATGCAGGATTTGGCCAACAGCAATTAAATGACCTATTAGTGTTATTCCCAAAAGAAAAGCGTTGAGATTTATTTTGAACAGCTGTTTCCATTAAGTGAAATGGGATCAATAATCCAATAAATCTTTTGAATTCGGGAGTAAGGGCATAATGTGGCTTTGCAGGATAACACTATACACATTCTTTTTTTCACACAAGAAAGTAAAAACTGTTGTAATACATACCAATCCAAAGTTGCACCCGATCCAACCGTTGATCCATTTGGTATGCTTTGTTCCTAGAATAAAGAAAGCTTTCTAGAAGATCATTAGAATAGATTACCACGTCCAACTGGTCAAACTACCTACCAGTTCGTCTAAAGTAAAATTTTGATTGGATTGAAAACTAGTCAAAATCAGTATTTAATTAGATTTTTTTGTCAATTTAATTATTTGGTTTTAACTGGTTCGATCAGCTAAACAAAGTTAAAACACCATTAACTTTTTAAAAAAAAAGTATTTTTTTTTAATAATATGTCCTATTGTTTTTTTATAAAACCAAGCCCCATACCAATTTGGTAACCAATCCGATCTTGATAACTATGATGATATTATTAAAAGGCGAGAAGTGGGCTCATGAAACAGCGATTTCTCGTCCTAAAACTATACGAAAAATTAAAGAACACACCAATGTTAACTCTGGGCAAGTTGAGAGCAACAAATTTCTTATGTACCGTTTGGTTCTTTAGAGACTAAATTGAAATTGGGTGATCACCAAAATTCTTAACCATGATTAGAGCCTCAATTACATATATAAGAGTTACTTGCATCTATCACTTTCTGGCTGTAAAGAAATTGTGCATGTGATATGTAGCGCACATCAAACCTAGAAAATGGAGATAGAAATTTAAAATGATGACTAATGGGAAGCAATAGATGGCACCTTAGGGTTTCATTGCCCAAACCCATGTAGGCTAAAGGGATGAGCTCTGTATTTTAAAAGTGCACACTGCTTGTTTTTGTGGGAGCATGTCTTATATTTATTTCTTCTGGTAAAATACGTAAAAATATTTGTGTATAAGATTTTGGGATGCGCTTTAGAATTATCATATAACTATGAAAATGAATATAATGAGACAATTTACTTTTGATACAAGGAGATCATGATCATCATTAAATATTAGATTTGAAAATTGGCGGTTGAGGATATGTCATTGTTTGTCACAAAGGCTAAAATAAAATTTTTTGAATGTTGTGACACAATTCGTCTATTGGATAAAAAATATTGCGACCTCCTTGTAACAAAAATAAATGGTTCTTATAGTATACAATCCCAATAACTATTTTTAAAAAAAGTACAAAAGGAATTTTTGAGTTTCTAAGTAGTTGGATTTGACATTTCACGGTGCCTCCATCCAAGGACATTGTGTTTTTGAGGAAGATAAAAAGTATATACATGAATTCCCTTTTTAAAGGTTAATTGCTGGATGAGGAGGTTGCTGCCTCAAATTTTGGGATCCCCGCTCTTAGTTTTTTTACCTGTGGGAGTGAATATACTGTGTACTTCCATGAAAGCATTTAACATTTTTGGCTTATTTTGAAGCAGTGTTGTTAAATTCGCTTTGTTTCGCCAAAGAGGCCAAAGTCTTCGGATTTTAGGCTTAGACCAAAGTGAAACGAATCCTAGTGCTGCCGCGTGTGTTTCGGACCAATTCGGCCGAAACTTCAGCCTCTTCAGCCTAAGGAAAGAAATATTTGTATACAAGTATTTTTTTATTTTTTTGAAATTTTTATTTTAAATTTTTATTTATTTATATATATAAATATTTAATTTATTTATATTAAATTTAAAAAAAAATCAAAAGCCTTTCTCTGAAACGGCCTTAAGCACCGAATTGCTGGATTGTTCGCACCACATTCCTTTGAAGGCTCTCCTAATGCTTATTTGATGCAAAGTTTGATTTGAGTGCCCACCAAATAAGTGGTTGCCTTAGCATGATCCACGAGAGTGAGACCAATTGGGCCATTATATTACTGTCTTGGTGAAAGCACTATGGAAAGTGGATATTCTTTTATCAAAAACAAATGCTTAAAACATGGATCGATTTGGTCGGCAAGATTGATGATTCGGATCTATCAGATCAGCATGAAATGGAAGAAAGACGACAACCATACTCAACTGTCATGTGTGAAATTGGGTGAGTAATGGCGTGGCATTTTTCTAAAAATAGGTTTGAGGAAAGTCTTCTTAATCTACAAGCATGAACAACCATACATGCCCAGCCACCCAATTTCAAATCTAACAGCTAAAAATGATTGTAACTTCTTTATACCAAAAAAAATAAATAATCTTCTCACCTACTTCTACTTAAAAACTAGAGCAAACTAACTGGTTAATTCACCAACCATGAGAGGCTGATTTCTTAGGGCCGGATAAATCATACACCAAATGGCAAGTATGATTCCACATTTGACGTCGTCCAAGAAGCTCCTAGAAGTTTGAATTAGTAGCTACTAATTAAGAGAATTTAGTTGTATGAGTTTTTTTTCTCCATTTGATGTTTTATGTAATCATTCGACACGTTAAGCCTATCAATTATTAGTTCAAAATTAAAAAGGACACGGTTAGCATGCGGGCAGTCCACATGGTAACTCCCCATCTGTCCAACACCAATCTCCAACAAGTTGGATGGTGGCGATGGGGAGTTACCATACAGGTTGCTTGCATGTAAACTTTTTTTAAATCAAAATGCAATGGAAGCAATGTGGCATAGATTGGCAGTGATTTCATACAACGGTTGTATCATAGTATAATGCAACGACACTTCTAGAAAATCATGTTTGTGATATCTGTTTTGTGCGAAAGCGCGACAATGGAGAATTCGTGGTCTAGTCTAACATTTTCCGACCTACATTGCGCTTTTGAGAGTGAGCCACTTCATACGCATTTAGTTACGAAAGCACTTTCTCATAATATTTATCCTATGCTCCCACCGCAGCAATAGTGTGCACCGACTCCCCAGTTAGAAACCTAGGACAAAAATGTTTCGGTTTGAATTTTTTGAATTTTGGAAACCACCTAAAAATCACTAATGATTGTTTCCAAAAAAAAAACTTGAATTTTGAATTGTCCAATACTTAGATCTCAATCTCAAAAAATTGGACGGCATTTGCTCAATCTTGAGACGTTTTCTTCAAGCCTATAGAGACCTCCCTAACTGAAAAAGTACTCATATATTTGAACTTTGAGATTGTCTAGAAAGACCATTTATATTTTATATATGGAGGTCCAAATCATTTTTGTTCACTAAATTTCACTGGAAAAGTTTTAATGTTGAAAAATCCTCAAATCCGATCATCTTGACTTTGAGAAACATGGACATAAAAAAACAAAAGACTTCAATAGTTCACCTTATAATGCATTATCTAAACCATCAATCTTCAAGATTTTCAAGCGATTTTTATATATATTATTTTTTAAGTTAAAAATTATATAATTAGATATAAAAAATAATATTTCAATCCTTATCGGTGCTGAAATTATATCTTTAACACTATTTAAAAACGAGCCTTACTTTAATTATTTAGGGCCTACAAACCAAACCCAAAGACAAAAAAAAAGCTTTGTAGACAATCCTTTTAAGATGTCGAGTAATGAGGCTTTCCCTTCAATGATTAACAGTTGACAATAGAATGGAACCAATGAACTTTCAAATTGTCTTTTCCTACTGCCAAAACTATGTATCCATCAAATATTCAATTAAAGAATAGTGTCTTAACCTTTGGCTTTAACAGTGACACGTGCGTCTGGCTCGTGTCGTTTATTGATTAGCTATTGCTCTCTTATTTGTTAGCATATGGGTCGGTTCTTAAGGACTCTCCCAAATATTGACACGTTTGATGTTGCCCTCGTAGGATACCACGTGGAAGATCATGTTTAAGGTTTTAACTCACACGTGTGTCTTGCTCATTTATTTTATTGATTACCTGTCCTTTATATGCATACGTGTTCTTAAGGCCTCACTCAAATATTGACACATTTATCTCCTAATATACCACGTGGAAGATCAATACCTCGTTTTCTATTTGGACTCATCTAAGTTTAGTAGTCAAAAACTTGTGGAATTTATCATATGAATTTTTCTGTTATTTTATATGATCTTTTGTAGGAGAGTTTATTAATATTAATGAGATGTAATTATTAACAAGGAGTGATTATGTACCGACACACAAAAAAAAAAAAACAAATTAATTAAAATATGAAATGAGTCAATTTTAATAAAAATAAAATCCAAATATTCCAATTGTTTGAAAGACCACAGTAAAAATATTCCAAACATGTCATTCTAGGTTTACTTATTGTCCTTTTTGAGTCTTTCACTTGAACTAACTTGTATTTCCTGGGTCTACGCCACATATAGTTAGCCCACCTAAGTCTACTCTCTCATCTTTTATTGCCTATTGGTGTCACTCTTAAATTTTCATGTATGCATTTATTTCAAATTCTATCTTTTCTTGTTTTGACACTCACCCATATCAACATTCTAATCTCCACGACACTCATTCTATGGGTTGACCGCGCAACATTCCACCCCATAGAATAAAGCTGGTCTCACAACTGACATATAGAGTTTTCCCTTCAGCTTCATTGGTATGTGACGATTACATAAAATTTCGATTGTACATCTAAACTTTGTCCACCAAACTATAATTCTATATGTGACATCTTCTCCAATCTCTCTATTTTTCTGAATTATTAACCCAAGATATCAAAAGTGATTATTAACCCAAAAAGATATCAAAAGTGTACTCTGTTTTGTATTAAGTGGCTGTCAATCTTAACTACTTCCTCGTCTCTACTCTTATTGTTATTAAACTTGAATTCATATATTCTGTCTTATTCCGACTAAGACATAAACGTACCTAAGTGTTAAAATTCATGCCTTCATGATTTTTGATGTATGGATACATTAAAGGTATAAACATTGTGGTTACCACTTTAGCATCTCTTGAAAGCTTTTTTTACCGGATGCAAATAAATATCCCTATCCGTACGACATAGCATTTACTGCTCCTTCATTTGGGTAAGTCTCCTTTCTTTCTTTTTTTTTTTTTTTTTTTTTTTTTTTTTTTTTTTTTTTTTTTTCGGTAAGTCTCCTTCTTTGTAACCAATCTTAACTTCTCCTCTTGCATGGGAGTTTTTGTCATGGCTATTTATTTTAGTCATGCTTGTTTGTTGGACATGAACTCCTAGTCTCATGCACACTTTACGCGTCAAGGTTACTTTTCATTGGCCCTACCTTATTCATTTCTTTGAAGAGAGAAAAAATTATTTCTTCCAAGGCATTCCCACTTTGCTTCTAAGTAACCATCATGTTGAGTCCCCCATATCTATTCCATTCCAATGGATGCTTCTTGGAAACTTCCTCTCTCATTTCACTGCCCATTTACTCCACTTTGCAAAGGCAGAATAAAGAATAAGTGGCGAATGAGGCTGGAGTTTCCACCCCAAGTGAGGAAAATGAAGTGGATTCTTGGGCAAACTTTTCATCCGGAAATTACAAGATCTTTATCCGTGTGGAAAGTACATAACAAGCTCCCGCACGAGCATTGAAATAGAAATGGGGCGTGGCCACGGGCTTTCATCCCGTCATTCGAAGGTTCAAATTCTTTTGTCCCATACCAATTCTATTAAAATTTATATCTTTCTCTCTAATTAATATTTAATTAATGTAAAATTCCGTCTTTTATTTTTTTCATATTTAAGAGTTTTATATTTCATATCTAATCTCGATTTTTTATTTATATTTATGTTTTCTAATAATTCTTCAATTTAGTCATTCGGGTGCAACCTTTACATTCGGGTGTCTTTGGGGCCCCATTTAGGATGTAACGTCCTCAACTAATCAACGCCAAAAAAAATTAAATTAAACAAAAAAAAATCTTGAGATTGAATATAGAGTGCCCAAGTTTTGGATATTCATATCTAAATTTTAGGAACTAGAAATCCTTTTTCTTTTCAGTACAATATGGTGCATCTAAAGTGGAACTTAATTTATGAAAAAAAAATACTGACTTGCTTCTTTGTCTAATGGAAGAAGTATATAGTGTGCTCCGCAGGAGTACACACAAACATAGCCGTACAAATTAGTTCCATTTGTAACAATGATGCTTATATTCTAGTTTTTTTGTCGACGACACTGTGACTGGAATTGTGATGGAATAGGACACCCATAAATCCCAAGCGAGGTCTAACACAAAACTTCTTCTCCTTTAGTGGGTGAATTTGTGACCTCATAAAGCATCATGAAAATTTAAGCCCTCAATGACTCGTGGAAGGGGTCACGTTTTCATGGATGGGTCCCTTGTCAACTGAGTATTTTCCAAATGATGGTGATTTAGCTCCACCTACTCTGTACACGGTAAGAATGGGCTCAAACTAGGTGGTCATGGTGGTGGGTTGTCACAATATGACGTTTTGAGTTTCATCTCTACTACAGGTAGCAAACCTCATCTATAGTATAATAACTTCCACCCAAATACTTTAAGAATTCGGTACATTAATTTTCATTCCAAATAATTCTCATTCTCACTTGAAAGCATGTTATTGGTTATGTGGCCATAAAGGCCTTATGAGTACTTGTAAAATAAAATGATATAGTGGAACATGAATTCAGTGGGAGTGTGGCCCCTCGTAGACCATATTAAGCAAATGATGGTATGCTGATACCGATCAGTGTTTAACGATCTAGGGCAGCCGAGGGACTGTGTGACCCTTGTATGTTATAGTGGCCTACAATGACAGGGGTCAAAACCTCATCCATGTGGCATCCAACGGCATGCATATCAATAGATCGTTCGGGAAAGCCATAAATCCATCTATTAAGGTGAAGCGTATGCATGTGCGAGAGATACCCCGATGCGCCATAGAGTTGTGGTGGCATAAAGTCTTGGTAACCTTGACTTGTCTTTATGGGAGGACCTGAAATCCACATACTGGGATTACGATCTCTTGGCTCAACGGGCGAACTTTGGTGACCCGCTAATGAGCTTCAGCTTTGACTGTGGGTCATGGGAAACACTGGGTCAGTCTGAAAAAGCAAGTGTGGTCTGTAGTCCACAGTTGAAGGTGGAGTGCCCCATGATTGTTGATTCCTAAACCATATGGATCATTTTCCCATCAAACTAATTTAATTATGTTTGTTTTATGATGGAAATTATTTTAAAATTATTATTTAAAATTTTATGAACCCCTAGATATTTTGTTTTTAATTTTTGGATTTATAAAATTAAAGATATTGATTTTACAATTGTTTACATATTCAAATAATATTCTAAAATCATGTTATTAATTTTAAATATATAAAATTATCATGGGGGCCCATTGTGCACATGAGCCCGCCATATTTTTAGAAGGTGGGCCCATGAGTTCATCCCTTGGGTAGCACACCCCACCCTTATTCTCTTTCCTATTTTTTGGTGATATCGCATGTGGCCATATAATTAGAAGATATTGACTAAATATTGACTTGATATATCTTTGAAAGATTTTGTAGAAAGATTGAGCATACTTGTGCTATTTTATGGTATGCACAATATTTTGATTAGATTTAATTTCTATTGATGAGAAAATGGTTTAGGAAAGGGGGATAATGGTTCATGCACCTTCCATAATGTTGATGGCCCATCTATGGAATGGATGACTCAGATCTCTCACCCCACAAGTCACCCTTGATCGACGATCTATGTTCAATCTCACAAGAAGAGGCAAGCCAAAGAAAACTCTAAGAAACCATAATCTTATTCAAAGCCTATAAAAAAGGATTATCTCTACCAAAAAATCTCTACACCTTATCTTTCTACCTCTCTCTCTTAATAAAGTTTATCTCTCTCATGTTTGATCTCTCTACACCTTATCTTTCTACCTCTTTTTCTTAAGAAAGTTTATCTCTCTTGTGTTTGAACTCTCTCTCCCACATTGTGAAAAAACCTAAGAGTTTAGGTTATGGAGTTCTTCTTTCTCCTATCTCTCAAATATGGATTTATGGATAAGGGTTTCAGGATTTAGCAAAAAGATAATTCATCTCTCTCAAACTAGGTTGCTAAGAGATTTCACCTAGGGTTTGAGTTTGTAATCAAATGGGTTCATGTTCCATTGGTGCGGCTTGGGCGAAATTTGCTTTCCCGGTTCGAGATTGAAACTAGAACGTTGAGTCCGCGCTATCGCATGATGGTGACTCGGTGTGGGGTGTAATAAGCCCGATTGAAGTAATCTCCGGCACTCTTCTTTTTGTTTTTTACAAGCTTATCTTTTATTCTCAAGCATATTGCATAGTTGTTTCAATGGCATCAAGTTGTTAGATCTTGGTTTTATTGTTATATTGATTTTATTTTGATATTTATCCTATTATAAAGATACCACATGTAAGTGATCTTTTGCCAAAAGAAATGGGTGAAATAAAAAAAAAAGAAAAAAAAGAATTGTATTCCCCGGGAAAAGATCACATAGGTCTTTATTTCATTGGTATCAGAGCTATTGATAATTGATGACATTAGTTATCTTTTCTCTTTATTGAGTTTAGATCAAGCTTGAGAATGAGATATAAGAAAGCTAATGGCCTTTGCGGTCAAGAAACACACCCACAGTTAAGAATTATTAAAATATTCCAACATTGAAAAGGCACTCCGCATTATGAGTATTCTGGGCTATTTTGGAGTAGAGATATGAAGAATATAATGAGGTATTTTTCTAATATGTACTTCAGTGATATTTTGTTTATTTAAGAGTATGATTTACTTGTAAAATTTTAGTTCTTGTGGTTTAAAGATATGATCAATTTATTGAAAGATACGCAAGTGTTATTTTCTGTAACAAAAATTATTATCATGACTTGGAAGTTAAGATTTAATTTATATTCTTAACAGAATGTTTTATGGTTCACACTAAGTTTTTAAACTTCCATTATGAGTCTAATTTGTAATAAAATTTATTTAAGAGGGAAATATCTATGGGAAGAGAGGAATAAAAATTTTAGATTGAAAAGAGGTTATCCTGAATTTTCTGTAACTTGGTATTCCTTCATTGAAGACATGAATATTTATATTTATCAATCCTACTTAACAGAGTAATATAAGGCTTACGAAAATATATGTATTACTATTATGTGTCTAATTTCAAACAAAATTGGTTTGAAAGAGAAACTCCATGATGGTAGAGAGAAAAGACAATCTTACTAAATAGTGTTTATCCTGAAATTCTGCAGTATGATTTATTTTGTGACGTGAATGTCACTTATTTATTTCTCAGAAGAAAAGTATTACTTGGGATTCAAACTATGATGTTATGATTTGGTTTTGAGTCTGGTTTTCAACACAAAAGATTTCATGAATAAATTCTTTGAGAATTGAGAGAAACAAATTTTTTATTGAGAGGTGCTCAACCTAATTTTCAACTGAAGAGATTGCATTGTGACGTAAATGTCACTCAAACGAATATTCACCAAATGGTATGATTTAGGGATGGAACTGAGTACTATTTTATATTCTTTTGAGTCTATTTCAATACTCAAAAGGATTCGAAGATTACCTTTTTATGAGTTGAGAGATATCATATTTTCATCATGGGATGCTCATGTTTTATGTTGCAGTAAATTAAAAAATGTGGCATGTTAATGCATATCCTTGAATTCCCAATTATTGAAACCTTTAAGACTCATTTTAAAAGGCTTTATAGTGTGTCATGAGTATGGTTTATTATAGTACAACTTCAGAGATATGTAATACTGAGTTAGCAAGATAAGAGACTCTATGTGAAGAGTATTCGACTTGAAAATAGTAGAAAGAAAAAGAAATACAATACCTATAAAAGCATATTGGTTTCTTCGAAATGAAGGGATATATAGAGAGACTTAGTGGTAGCATAGAAACACTAAAGATCAGTGGGAGAATCGAAATTGTGATATTTGAAATAATAGGATAAAAAAAATATTTTCTCCAAGGTGTAAGACAAGAGAATCCAAGTGTCGAAGAGATGGACACTTCGTAACATGTTAAACCAATGACCAATATATTCTCCATCAATTGTGTGCACTTCGAAGATCACAAAAGTTTGTCAAACAAGTAAAAGCGATAAATCAATAAAGCCCAGGTACCACACTACATAGTTTTGAGGTATGAAATCTATCCCACATTATATGGTAAGGTCATGCAGGGAAAGATTATTCAATAACTTTGTTTAATGTGTTTTGGTTATATTTTGGCTAATTGTTTTATGAATATGTATGGAGTGTATGGACATTAAGTGACAAGTGCTAACAAATTTGAAAGTACCGGTTTTGAATACCTTGTGTTTTTTGCCTCCTTTTGCTTGAGTATGAACTACTTAAGGCAGTGATACACATAGAGATGTAATTTGATCAAGGGCTTTGAGTCTTAAGGATGAAACACAAAAAATGGGTGTGGCTCATTCAAATATGTAAGCACAAAAGGAGTGTTCTGATGGAACTTGGTCTTGGTGATTATACTCTCAATAATATCTATAATATGATGTGTTGCATGTGATGATGATTTCTTGATAAATTCTCTATAATTGCCAAAAATGAAGTATTTTGTCATGGTTTTAATAAACATTATTTAGTTGTGCTTTATTTTGGATAAAATTATAAGATGGTTCATATAATTTGTTTTTATGGCCATGAACTTGACTTGGTAGGAAATTAAATGTGAATGTGGTCAAATGATTTATGAAGGCTATGCATATATATATATATAGCAAGTCAATTTTTTTTTTATTAAAAAGAAAAACATTCCGTCTTTAAGGTATTTATAAAAGTGGGAAAAAAACTATCATGCACGGTTTTTTTTTAAAATACCTATATGTCTTGACCTATGTTTCTAGTTATTTAGAATCATCGATTACCTAATACTTTAAACCATAGGGACTGTTGTAGGAATGCTATCATGTTGGGCTTCTCTGACACATATTGTGTTGATTAGATAATTTGGTTTGTATGAATTTACTACCAAGATGTCTAGTGTGCTTGAACCTTTGTAGTTCATGAAGGTTTTTACATATTGTGAAACCAACGAGTATTGAATTACATATTGCATGAGATTTGATATGCTACCTCATGATATATGCATAAGAATGTTGAGAATGTATATGTTGTATGTGCAATAATTGAGTGGGAGCAGCTATAGTCCCACGTTTTTTAGCTGCTTGGATATTCATATATACAACTGCAAGCTATCTCACAGATGTAGATGATGCGAAGTCTACATCTGGATATATGCTCATACTTGGAGGGGGTGCTGTTTCTTGAAAATCAAAGAAACAGAATGTGACGAAATTGTCCACCATGAAGGCAGAGTACGTGGCGTGCTATTTGGTGATCGAGGAGGCTGTATGGATTAGGAAATTTCTCAATCGATTTGACTTTCAGCTCGTGCGTTGTGAGGGAGTAAGAATTTTCTGCAACAGCACGGTGACGATATGCGTGTCAAATGAGTCACGATTCCATAAGAACTCAAAGCATATAAAACCATGTTTTTATCACAGGAATGATGTGAGATTGAGAAAGATCGAGATCCGTATAAACTAAATATTCTAGTACGAGCACCTACTAGTATTTGGCATGCCAAAGAGAGCAGCTTATTTGAATAACTCTTTTGAGCCCATGAACATACGACCCCATGCGATGAGGGTATGTGATGGTCATTTGCGGCAACAGATCCATGATTCGTGATGTGACGTGAAAGATGAGCTACGACCATTTTTGGGATGAGATCCGAGCAGCAAAGAAAAAAATGTGTTGCCTCTATAAATTCTTTTATGAAAGGATTGATGGCGAAAGCCATGATTAATGTATTGAGAGAATAAGTAAAAAAACTTGAGAGATATTGTAATTAGGAGAGAGAGATGAGAATGAGAGAAAGTGATAAAGAGATAATGTAAGGCCTTCAAAGGCCAAGTGGGACATATTGGGTTTATGTGGCCTTTAAAGGCCTTATGAGTATTTGTAAAATGAAATGATATAGTGGAACATGAACTCAGTGGGAGTATGGTCCCTCGTGGACCATACTAAGCAAACGATGGTTTGCTGATACCGATATGTGCTTAACAATCTAGGCCAGTCGGTTGGGAAAAACCCATGTTACCTGAGCATGAAGAACAAACCGATAAGGGTTTATGAGTTAGCCCTTGATGAAGTCAAAGAACATGCCCGGATGAGTGAGTCGAGGGACTGTGTGACCCTTGTGTATGATGGTGTCCTACAAAGACATGGGCCAAAACCTCATCCATGTACCATCACACGGCATGCATATCAATAGATCGTTCAGGAAAGCCAAAAATCTACTTTCACGGTGAAGCGTATGCATGTGCGAGAGATACCCTTATGCGTCATAGAGTTGTGGTCGCATAAAGTCTTGGTAACATTGACTTGTCTTTAGGGGAGGACCTGAAATCCACATACTGGAATTACGATCCCTTGACTCATCGGGCGGACTTTGATGACCGGCTAATGAGCCCCTGCTTTGATTATGAGTCATGGAAAACACTGGGTCGATCTGATAAAGCAAGTGTGGTCTGTAGTCCACAGTTGAAGGTGGAGTGCCCCATGATTGTTGAATCCTAAACCATATGGATCATTTTCCCATCAAGTTAATTTAATTGTGTTTGTTTTATGATAGAAATTATTTTAAAATTATTATTTGAATTTTTATGAACCCCTTAATATTTTATTTATAATTTTTGGATTTTTAAAATTAAAGATATTGATTTTACAATTGTTTAAATATTCAAATAATATTCTAAAATCTTTTTATCAATTTTAAATATATAAAAATATCATGGGGGCTCATTGTGTACATGAACCCACCATATTTTTATAAGGTGGGGCCCATGAGTACCTCCCTTAGGTGGCACGTCCCACCTTATTCTCTTTCCTATTTTTTGGTGATATAGCATGTGGCCATATAATTGGAAGATATTGACTAAATATTGACTTGGTATATCTTTGAAATATTTTGTGGAAAGTTTGAGTAGACTTGTATTATTTTATGGTATGCACAATATTTTGATTAGATTTAATTTCTATTGATGAGAAAATGGTTTAGGAAAGGAGGATAATGGTTCATGCACATTCCATAATGTTGATGGCTCGTCTATGGAATGGATGACTCAAATCTCGTACCCCACAAGTCACCCTTGATTGACGGTCTATGTTCAATCTCACAAGAAGAGGCAAGTCAAAGAAAACCTTAAGAAACCCTAATCTTATTCAAAGCCTATAAAAAGGGATTGTCTTTACCAAAAAATCTCTACACTTTACCTTTCTACTTCTCTCTCTTAAGAAAGTTTATCTCTCTCATGTTTGATCTCTCTTTCCCACATTGTGAAAGAACATAAGGATTTAGGTTATGGAGTTCTTCTCTCTCCTATCTGTCAAATATGGATTTATGGCTAAGGGTTTTAGGGTTTAGCAAAAAGAGAATTCATCTCTCTCAAACTAGGTTGCTAAGAGATTTCACTTAGGGTTTGAGTTTATGATCAAAGGGGTTCATGTTCGATTGGTGTGGCTTGGCCGAAATTTGTTTTTTTCGGTTCGAGATTGAAGCTAGAACATTGATCCCGCTCCATCGGATGATGGTGACTCGGTGTCGGGTGTAATAAGCCCGGTTGAGGTAATCTCCAGCACTGTTCCTTTTATTTCTTGCAATTTTATCTTTTATTCTCAAGCATAGTGCATAGTTGTTTCAATGGCATCAACTTGTTAAGATCTTGGTTTTATTGTTATGTTGATTTTATTTTGAAATTTATCTTATTATAATAGAGACCACATGTAAGTGATATTTTGTCAAAAGAAAGGGGTGAAGAAAAAAAAATAAAATGTATTGCCCGATAAAAGATCACATAGTTCTTTCTTTCACATGCTACTTATATCATGAATCGCTTTTTTATGCGTCTCTATACGCATATAATCCATCTGTCTGGACTCTAGAGACACCCAGCTATCTCAGAGCCATCTAATCTTTGATCAGATGATTGTGATTTGTGAGTGAATCGATAACTATATCGCGTACAAATTATGACTAAGTAAATAAAATTGACATCAGTCTATGACATTGTTCTTAGTTCATCCCCAACTACCTAGTTTTGATCAGACTAGATATGTGTAAATTACATGTGAAGACGAGTAAAAAAGTTTTTATTAATCAAATAATAAAAAGAACTAAGAGTCGTCTTATTCCATCAGGCAAATTCTAGGGCCTTATGGCCTCTTTATTCAGTCTTTGAAGTGTAGGCTTGAATTTAGAAAAAGTTGGATTGAGGCAAGCCAAAAGGAATAATCCCAATTACTATTATATCTCAAAGAACTTTCCATAGACATTCTATAAATGGTAGGTTGAGCTTTTTCCTTTTCTTTTTCCTTACTTCATGCACAAGTGATGCGCCAAATGGCTTTTCACGTGTCTAGATACTATTTGAGAGAAAAATAATGGATAAAAAAGGCATCCCATTTCATAATCCGAATGGTCAGTTGATCATGTAACGTGTAGAATGCATAAAAGAAATAGGGAAGTTTGTAAAATATCATCAGGATCCTCATTCTAACTATTTGAAGTCGGCTACACGAATTATATGTTGTCATTCTACTCACATTTAGTCAGACCATAAGTTGTCGTATCTCCTAACTACTTCCATTTATATCCTTTTGGATCTCCCTTTTGTGAAATATACTTAAAAATATATTGAAAAATCAACTACTTGACACCACTCAGATTCAATTATTCTAATTCTTATGATTTTTATGGATTTTTAAAATTAAATAGTTCATCTATTAGATAAATTTTGATAAATTTCTCATAAAAATATTAAATTGCAAAAGGCATAAAAGATTTTGCTAGATATTTGTCTACTTTTATGCATTCTTATGCAAGGATATGTTTTTTTGCAAGGTAGAAACTTCATTTTGCACTAGCCTGGGCATCTAAAAAGTTTAATGGTCGGTGGCTACTTCATAGGTTAACTCATAAAGATTTAACATATGGCCAAGGAAAAATAAAAGGACACGGTTTTTATGAGTCCATGTAGAAATTAGTCACCTCTTAAAAATCTATTTTTGAAATGGAGTTTTGGACCTATTTTTTAACGACATGGAATCTCTAATTGGGAGATCATGAATATGAAACAATAATAAAATTTAAAAATTATAAATAATAACTCTATTAATAAAGCATTTGGACGGTTAGTTTCAATTGTTTTTAGATGGAGTACCTATTTGCATATATCTTTAAGGTAGATGCTTTGTATCTTGGGGATCGCAAATGTAGAAATGCGGTCCCCACCGGATGAAACAATTTTCCAAAATAAAAAGCTTAGATATAGCTTCTTTTGCAGTCGTTAACAAGTTATTTCAATTTCTCCAAAGTCATTTTTAGAGCTCTAAAGTCTTATAATAGGATTTATTGTATCAAAATTCATGTTTCAAACTCTAAAATCTCTTCGAGATTAGAAAGACAAATGAGTTTGTACATTCACTAAATATTTTTCCCTCGCATGGTGAAAATCTTGTAAAGGAGGTTGTATATTGTAAAACCATTTATCTTTGTTACAAGGACATCACAATTACTCATAGCCATTAGATGGAAAATAGATAGCTTAGAGTGTGTCACAACATTCGATAAATTTTTTTTCAACTTGGAGTCTAGTCCATGACATACTAATTTGAAATCCAACGGACAAGAGTGATTATTTTCTCCTTGTATTAAAAGTAAACAATCTATTTGTATACTTTTCTCTAAAGAAACTGCAATGAGTGATTTTTTGAGACACTGCAGTGAAAGTTAACAATTGCTACCTAAACGTTTTGTAAAGATACGTAGGTTGGCACGTTCTACCCTTTTTTTTTAACTTTTTGAAGCTTTATTATGCTTTTCCATGGCCGTTTGGAAGAAGTAAACTTTCGAAAGCTAAAGTAGCTAGACTAGATCCATATTAATTTTGTAATTTGAATGAGACTTTGAATCACTTTCCCCCTTGTCACCGAAGTTTCAAATTATGATAAAGTTGGGAAAGTAGGATGTACATAGCTTGTATATGGTATTTACTATACATAGGCCGGTGCCCACCATTCATTTTCAATAACAAATGTTGTATTTCCTAGTATTATCAATATCAGACTGGACCATTGGTCCATTTAAAACTAGTCTGATAAGCGATCAAGCATGTATAACAGGATTTCAAAAATATTAAGAAAAGTATGAATGATAATTTTAAAGTGTGTAATATGTTAAAAAAAGTTGCCCATTTTGTTTGGTCGGTAGAATGGTTTGAAACCGGCCACATTAGACAAGTCAAAACTAATCAAATATTGATTATAACCAAGTTTTTATCAACATTGATTTTTACTATTGATCAAAAAGGTTAAGGCATTAGTCAGCAGTTCAACCAGTAACTATGCTATTTATTTGTCATCTGCATTGTTCATCTCAGGTGTAGACGGTGATTGTCATGCCATGCTTTCTGGTAAGAGTTTGTAGTTCTAAATTTTACTTGATGTTACTTAAAACATAAATATACAATGAGAATGTATAGAGGCTCAAAGTCAGTCTTAACCATTAGATGCAAAATCGGGCAGCGGAGGATGTACTATTGATCACACTGAGATAAATATCCCCAGGTTTTATTCCGAAAAGTAAGATACCGCTGCCATCTAATTTCACATATGACTTTGAGGTGTTTGCAACATTTGTATGCTAGAGATACATAGTCCAATGTTAGGTTCTATACGAAATAGGCCTTACAAACAAAAAGTATAGCCTCACCTTGAAATCTTGTCCGGAAAACACGGGAATTGAGATGAGGCTTTATTTTGTTTTCATAAAACCTAGGCTTTATAAAAAGTTCATTTTATAAAGGAAATGGATATGGGCACAAATCATGGTCTTATTATCAAATAAGTAATGTGTCAAGGACTCTTAAGCCTTGGTCTAAATGTCTATACGTTAGACCACCAAATCCATATCAAAAGTTCATACTAATGTGTGGCCGTTTCTTTCCTCTCTCTTTTTTCTGTAATTTTAGTGTTTCGCTTTTGATTCTGATTATTGGGGTCCATAGATTCAATTTCTGGCTAATTGAATTTCTGGCTTGAAGTTACTAGAAAATAAAAAGAGAAATGGATAATTAAAAGAATGGAAAGAATTGATCGAGAGAGAAGAGAAATAGACATGAGATGATATGTATGAGCATAACAAACATGTGGACGAGAGAGAAAGTGCATGAAAAAGATATAGGGATGAGAGGGTTATTAATATCATGGAGCGGGTTACGAAAGAATAAACAAGGTAGTCTTCTCGATTAATATACAATAATAGGGCGACAGATTGATCTGTAGCTCTACATTTTATATTTCATGATTTTTTAATTATACTCTTGAGGCCATTCTTCCACACCTGTCTAACCGTGACCACATGGTGGGGCCTACTTTAAGACCTAGGCCGTCAAAGATCTTAACGTGTCTTTAGATGCCACTTCCATATCTCTAGTACTTCACAAGCCAAGACTTTAATATGGGTGAGAATTTAAAATTTTGATGGTCGTTCCCATATAAAAAATATTTGAAATTAGAAAATAAAAGAGTGAAAAAACCATCACGGTCATTTTTAAAAACCGTAATGGTTGATTAAACCATCACCGTCCTTTCAAGACTATGATGGTTAGCATAATATAAAAAACACCATCACGGTCCTCTTATGATAGTGATGGTTGATGGCTTAAAACACGATCATAGTCACATGTCCTATGACAAGCGTGATAATTTATGATTCCTATAATTCATCACGGTTGTAAGAGCAACCTGATAGTTGTTCTCATAAACTATAAAAGTTAGGAAACAAAATATCATCACAATCCTTAGAGGATTAGAATGGTTGGTTAGACCATCACGGTCCTCTAATGACCATGATGGTTAATTATCGCGTTTCTATAACTATTGTGGTGGTTAACTATCACGCTTCTATGACTATTGTGATGGTTCATATACCTCTAAATCTACCATAAGGAAGCGGTAGGGGCTCTATGACCATCAGGGTACTTTTACTATCATAAAGGGTATTTTAGGCAGAAAAATACAAACATTATGTGAATAGTGACAATAAAGTCCATGAATGAGTTTTTGAAAGAGTTAGGAGCACTTTTAGAAATTCTTAAAAAAAAGGATATGTGTGATAGTTCCATGAAATTTAAAATTATAAAAATGATAGAATTTGAATAGATCTATAAAATTTAAAAAATAGACCGTCCAGATAATGTGTTATAAATTAACTAAGGTCTATACCTCTTGAGATTGAGATTATCAAGTTGAAGGTTTTTTAAGATTGGAGACAAATTTTTAAGGTGCACCTTACTTCAATGACAGAAATTTATACACATAGGCAAATCTGGATGTGTAGGCAGATAATTTATGGTACTTCTTAACCAGAAGATGCTCATATGGCGATTCTATAATGAATCTTAAAAATCTGCTCATAGCATATAATATTTTTACTCAAGCATAATATACGCGCTAAAATATTTAATTAGTAATTCACCCTGAATAAAATGTTCCAATAATAAGTAGCCCTATATTGCTAGTGCCACTTTTTTTCTCCGTGGAATAGTGATGCCTATTATAAAGGAAAAGTATATAAAAAGACCATTTATATACTTTTCAATCTGGGTCATTGTAAGTGTCGTATTGATTCAACTCAAAGTTAAAAAATATATATATGGATTGTGACATGCCCCAAGCTATCCAATCTGACATCTAATGGCTCATAGCAATTGTGACATCATTATAATAAAGATACATTGTCTCATAGTACACAATAATCGGAATAAATTCCGTTTGCAAATAGTATTTCTCTATATTTTAGCATATTTTTTTCCCTATAAACTTTTGTTTGGCTGTTCAAAATTATGGCCTCCCATTTTCTAGGCAATTCCACAAATATTTGGGTGAAAATAACAAGAATACGAGTGCAAACAATAAAAACGTTTTATCAAAATACATAGGATGCATAAACTATTTATCTATTTTTCAGCTATTCTAATTCATGATCACATGTATTTTAATTTAATTTTTAAAAAAAATTAATAGTAAATAGTTCATCATTTAAAGGGCATTTTGATAAATTTTCAAAAGAAGTTGTTTCGGTCCTAGAAGCCTCTATGAGAGCCTTCAAAATCTTTACTCCTATTTAATTATAAAGCTCCGAAAATAGTATCAGGGAAAGCATAGAACGAGATCATTTACCTTTGATACAAGGTGGTCTCATTAATTTTGACCATTAGATGTAAAATTGGTGGCTGTAATTATTCCATTTATTAAATTCAAACTTCAAAAGAAATTTTTTCGAACTTTGTGACATATTCAAGCTATCAAATTTCACATCAAATAATTGTAAAAAATTGTGACCGCTTTATGTGAAAGGTAAATGATCCCTGTATGCAAATCCTAAAACAACTTTTTTGGCTCTACAAAGTTAACCCCGTGTATATAAACTTCCTATTGTAAATCGTAATTTTTATATATAAAGAGGCTCGATAAATTATAAAAATAAAAAGTAAAAATAACCACTTAGAGGTCGGCAGGCCGACCTCAATGGCCCCCTCTAAAACAAAAAAGCACGTATTTTGTTGAATAAAACGAGTAGGAAAGTGAGGTTTTCATGGGCGTTCGCCGGTTTCCATCAAATTCACGCCTAAATGCGTGGCGCTGTCTCCGCTCCACAACCGGTGTCAATTCACCGGTCCGCCTGAAAATGATCGATTCCACCGGTCAGACCAAAACGGTGCACTGCACACGAGACTGACAAAAGATGGGAATGAATAAAAGAGGTTAAATTACCCAAGTATCCCCATTTCATGTCGGGGTGGCAATGGACCCAAACCTCGACTTGACATCTGTACACGGCATGTTGGATTTGGTGGATCGGGTCCGAGTTTGAGTCCCAATATTGGACCCGATCATTACTTGGGTCTAGTTCAAAGTGGACTCGATCTGAATAGTATTATTATATAAATAATATTTAATATTTAATTAATATTTAAATATAATCATATATTTTGAAAATAATGAGTTGACTCGAATAGGAAAAATAGGAAGTTTTGGAGATGTGAAAAGTAGTTGGTGCTAGCATTTGCGTTTCTAGAGTTTCCAGCACCTCCTTGAATATGTAACCCATAGTCTATAAAATGAGGAAACATGGAAAATAAGTTAAACCTTGAAGAAAACAATTATGTTGAAAACATTGTTTTCTAATACTAAATTAGTTCACTTGTTTAAAAGTGGTTGGTTTTGAAATTATTGGCATTATTCCATTTTCTAGACCTGGATTAAATGAATGTCATTGTATATTTGGTTTTGAATTTTATTTAAGAAACTACTAGCTGTGACATGAAATGCCTTATTTAAGGCAAACAATTACCATTAATGCCTTTTTCTTCAATCTTTTGATATAAAAATTAATGACTCAGGCTCGAACTCGATGAGTCATTTGGACCAAAATGGAGTGGGTCTGAAAGACTAACCCTGAAAATCGAGTAGTTCTAACCCAATCAATGCTAATTTGTGTATTTTATCTAAGGCTCAACCTGGTCAGTTGGTCCGATTCGACTAAGCTACCTTTGACTGGAGCTCGAGACCCTGGTGGAACAAAGCCCAAGTCCAGATTTTTTAACAGTAATTGAATCTTCCATAAAAGCATGGACCATACCACTGTTAGCTGTCCATGTGTATGCTTTCCCTTTATGCAGGGGAGAAGAAAGACAATATGTCCATAATAGTTTTGAATCTTTTGATAAATTATTTGGCACTCACACATTATTCAAGGCAATTTTTTATGTTCTCGGTAAAAGGGTTGAGTCGTGGTGGTAGCATTCCCACATAATTTAATTGTACGTTGTGGTTTCTATTCCCAATACCACTTTAAAAACCACTAACCATTTCGATAGGGGCAGTATTCCCCATTGAGTTACCCAAAAAACTAAAAAAAAAAAATGATCACGTTCTTCTCTAGTGTGTCTGTAAATATAACATTAATAATTGTCTTGCAAAAAGTTAGTGGCAACTATGAATGTGTTTTATTTTTCTTAAGAAAGGGGAAGCCAAAAAATAGTGGTAATTATGAAATTTTTTCCCTTAAGGGAAAAAGTAAAAAGTGGCACTGTTTTCAATAGCAACTAATTCGACTTAGATTTGTTTGAATACGAACCTTCCTAATTGGGGGGTCTTTTTGGGACAGATCGGTTGGGATGGAAGGACAAAGCCTTGAGAGAGGGCCCTACTTTATAAAAAGTTTCTTTTAATTATTTAGAACCCCCTGAGATAATCTTTCAGTGTCCTTAACATAGTGCTTAGGGAAATGATCATGTGGGTGCCACCTGTGACCTCTCAAAAAAAAAGATGGGGGCAAAAGTGCCCTAATCTTTGTAGGGTGGGGTGGACAAGTCGTATCTAAAGAGTATTCTAGCAATATGTACATGAGATTTGTGATTTGCGTGAGACTCAATCCGTACAGGATCTAGAGTTTCAAAAATCAGATATGGACACTGACTCGCCAAGGTTCCAAGCTTGATCACCATTTATCCAATTAGGGCAAGCATACCAATGTCAATCCCAAGCTCGGATGAGAAATGAGGGTTGTGTTAGGTTGACAGCCACTATAAAACTTTTACAGTACCTCTATTATGAATCTTGATTCAATGTTTTATGCTCACATTAGAGACTTCCACTTAGTTTGATTGAGGATATGAGCTTTAATAGAGCACGGTGATGGAACATGATTCGTATAGCTAACCCCAAGTAGTTGGTATAAGGTTGAAATGACAATTATGATGATGACAATAAATTGGGAGACAGGTGATTCCAATGTATTATGACCAGAAGTCACCTTGCTCGAGTTAGGTGGGCAACTTTTTTAACATTGATAGGATATCAAAATCCATTGTTGAGTGTTAATTGGGGCCCTGCATGGACAAATGATGGGTATAAATTATTATGCCATGGTAGGCCCTTAGTGGTGAAAATTGAGTCCTAATCATTGCCATGGTAGGCCCTTAGTTGTGAAAATTGAGTCCTAAGCATTTCAAGTGGGATAGGGTCTCATATGCTTATTTCCGTTTGATGAGTTTAGTCAATAGAAGTTTATATAAGGTTGAGGCCCTAAACAATTAAATTAACGCGCACTTCAAAAATCTATTAGAAAAAGTTTTTTTGATGCTAAGAAACCTTCAAATCCAATTATCTCGACCTTAAGATGCACAGACATAAAAAAAAAAAATGGACTTCAAGTCTAAGAAATACTGCATCTTGTAATGCATTATCTAAACTGTCAATTTTCAATAGTTTCAAGTATTCATATATCTGTTTGATCTATACTATTTTTTAAGATTGAATTTTTTTAATCAGAGATAAAAATAAAGTTTCAAGGCCATCATAAAAACATTAAATACTAAAACTACATCTTTCGATATTATTTAAAGGTGTGCTTTACTTTAAGTGTTTAAGGCCTCAGTCTATACAAACCGCACCCTTCAATTAAAGTTGGAGATGTTTCATTGTAGTTAGATTCATGCCTAGGAAGTTTCAGTTCTAAAACGGTTTTGGCTATAGTGATGACAATAATAATTTATTGTCAATCCTCTTGGATCATTAGAATATTAACTTGAAGGCTTAAAATACAATGGAACTGGCTGTATTTCTTAAGAGAAATAATAGTATATGATTCATCATTGTCCATTGAAATGATGATCCTCTTGGATCATTAGAATATTAACTTGAAGGCTTAAAATACAATGGAACTGGCTGTATTTCTTAAGAGAAATAATAGTATATGGTTCATCATTGTCCATTGAAACGATGAGCGTTGCTATGGAGATTAAATGGGTTTCATCATAGGATGGTGGCTTGTTATAATGGGTCCCTCCTAGCTCATATTTTTTGAAATCAGTTACTATGAATTTCATTTACCCATAAATGATTTCTCCTAGCTCATATTTATTGAAATCAGTTACTATGAATTTCATTTACCCATAAATGATTACAAGGAGGTTCAAAAAGAAAATGATGTTATCACCAATGAATGTTGGTGCACACCACCCTTTGCTAACGCATCAGCTTCTATATTAGCCTCCCTAAAACAATGAGATAACTCAAAAAACTATTACTTAAAATGAAAAGATTTCATCGAAAATGCTGCATAATCTCCAAGGTGGCTTAATTTTTGTCTTTTGCCCAAGCAATGATATTGCTTGAATCACCTTAAATCATCTTTTGGCCCTCGAGGTTTTTTATTATCTTTATATTCTCTAAAAGAGCTGTTGCCTTAGCTCCATTCACTGTTGTATGTCCACATCGTTCCGAGTAGGTGAATTTGTAACAACCTATATGATTTCTAATGGTACCACCATAACCTGCTAGCCCTAGTTTCCAATCGATCATCTATCAAAGTTGAGTTTTAAGTAATTTTCATGAAAAGGCATCCAAATAGCGTTTTAGTATGTTCGTCATTAAACTTAGCAACTTCATATGAGTTCTAAAAAATATGCAATTTTGGGATAAACTTACAATCCTTGTTTGTTGAAAACTATTCAGCTGTTGTTGCTAAGGTGTTAGACTTCAAAACTTCAATCTCACTTTGTGTCCCTTCAAATGTTATTATATTTATCTATTTCCAAATATTACAAATAGTGCTCACCTATAAAGCTATCCATAGCCAATTTTCGATAGACCAGGGTTCATCCATTGACAGAGGATCAACTCTAGGCTTTGTGGGATCATGATATTTAGATTTAATAATTTTCTATAACAATCCCACATGCTTAGAGTAAAAGGACAATATAAAAGAATATGGTCCACACTTTCATTATCCCTCAAACATAGCCTAAAAACATTGACAATTATGAAACATCTATTACGAAGGTTATCCATAATAGACAACTTTTTTTTAAGAGCTACCCACAAAAAACAACTCCTGTAAATTCCAAATTCTTGCTAAACTATGATCAATCGCTATGTGATTCTCCTCATGTAGCAGTCAATAGATAGACTTAGCTGAAAAATCCCGCGATGCTTTGAGTTCCTACACCAATTGATCATCTTTATTGGGAACATAAAAAAAATTATGCAATAGATTCATAAGCAATTACCAAAACAAGTAATGATGTGTCCTCCATAGCCCGCATAAATATTAATAATTCACCGAATAGCGATGATGTGTTCTCCATGATTCCTTATATTATAATATTTTGCTTGCACATAAGGCTAAATTTTAGAGTAGAATATAAGCTAATGGAAAATAGTTTGATAAGGCTACAACCTTATCAAAACAAGTAAAGCCTCACTTTATAACTCATCAAAAATTGCAATTCAAGCATTATAAAACTTTTACATCGATCATCTTGGCTTGAAGATTATGGTTGTAAAAAAAAATATATTTTCAAGCTCTAAAAATGGTATATATTGTAACAAATTATCTAGATCGTCCATTTAATCCTAAAAAATAAGTGTTTATATATCCTGGATACGAATACCATTTATTTAGTTTCAAATTTTATTGTTGTTATTGGAATATGATTTTAGAGCCATCATGGAGATTTCTACTGCCAAAAGTGCTTTCCGGATGAGGAATTGAAGGGAGGCTTTAGTTTGTTTTCATAGAACCTAGGCCCTATAGAAACCTCATCCTATAATACACACTATAATATTATATTATACTTATATATATTAAATAAATATATTGTTGAAAATTATATTATATATATTATTTAATATATAAACAAAAATAGTGAATAGTGGGTTCACGTGTGAAAATAAAATATTGAAAACGTTTCCCCATAGGTTGAAATTAGGGTCCCACAAATAGGGGTGGCAATGCACCTGGACCCGACTAGGGTATGGGTGTAGGTCCAAAAAATTGGACCCGGTGGGTCGGGTCCAGGTCCAAATATTGGACCCGAGCACTATTCGGGTCCAAGTCCGTATGGGTCCGACAAGGACTAGACCCGAATAGTGTTATTATTTAAATAATACTTAATATATAATATTTAAATAAATTTTATATATTTGTAGTTATAATATTTAAATAATACATGCATATATTTAACATAAGGAAGACATTACGCAATGCCGATGAACGAAAATAAACAGTGTTTTCGCCCATAGGCTTGGCGCTGTCCGATTTTTTCATACGGTGTGGATTAAATCGCAACAGACATAGTAGGTCTGTTGTAGTATTTTTTCACGCAAAAGAACACGGGCGACCGCCACGGCTCCCATAGATCCATGGCAGTTTTTAAGGCAAAACCGTCATGGACAAAATATGTCTATAGCGGGGCAAAACACTATTCAATTTTGCCTATAGGCGTTTTTAAGAGATTTCTTAACAAATATTTAAATATATTTAAACACATATATTTTCATTTTTGTGCCAGTCCCGACCCGACCCATTGCAACCCCTGCCCACAAAAGCTTATAGTTGGAGCTTTGCAAGAGGGTGCAAGTGCACTTTTCATTCGTGCGCAAGCACATAATATATTTATAGTGATATTTCATAATGATTTGTACAATGTAAGTTTAATAGTAAATAGGAGTAGAGACGAGGGAGCAATAAAGATTAACGGTCAGGAAGTACAAAAAATACCGCATTTTTTTATACCTTGGGTAGATAATCCAGGAAAATAGAGAGATTGAGGAATATGTCGTATATAGAATTAGAGCTGGGTGGGTGAAGTGGAGATGTAAAACTAGAACTTTATGTGATTGCCGCATACCAATGAAGCTGAAAAGTAAGTTTTATAGGACAACAGTGAGATCAGCTTTGCTTTGTGGGGCATAATGTTAAGTGGACAAAAAATAATATACCCATAAAAAGAGTGTGACGGATATGAGGAAGTTGAGATGGAAAAGTAGCAAGACAATAATGGATAGAATATAAAATGAATCTCTTCGAGAAAGTTTAGGTGTGGCACCAATAGGCAATGAGATGAGAGAGAGTATACTTCATGAGTTGGCCATGTGTGGCGTCGACCCAATATAGCGCATGTTAGGAGGTACCAATTAGTTAAAGTGAAAGGATTGAAAAGGGAGCCCAAAAGGATGTGGTTGGAAGTAGTCCGAAAATATATGGGGATTTATGGTTTCACCGAGAGTATGACCTTAAATATAGTAGAATGATGGATCAGGATTTGTGTAGTTAACCCCAATTAATCATAAAAAAGATATGTAAGATTTGAAATATTGGAAGCTATCACCATCATTCATATATTATGGACAAAGATAAAACTTAAGCTTATAATTTAAAGAGAAAAGTTTATATAGAGCCGATGCTCTAAACAATCAAATTCGAGCCTACCGAAAAAATTTCATTAGAAGTGGTTGTTTTGACGCCAAAATATCATCAAATTGATCATCTCAACATCAAGATGCATCGACAATAGGAAAAAATGGATTTCAAGCTTTGGATATAGTGTATTTTGTAACGCATTTTTGGATTGTCAATTTTCAAGATTTTCAAGTTTTCATAGATTTATCGATCTACACTATTTTTGAAGCTTTAAACTTTATAAATAAAGATGAAAATATATTTTAAGGCCATCACAAAGATTTTCAGTATCGAAACCACATTTTTGGACATTATTTAAAGTAGGCTCTAATTTGATTGTTTAGATCCTAGGCTCTACCCTAATTTAAGTGTTTATATATGTTTATATATCTATGACCATTCAAAACATGGAAACCATGTCTCGTATGTTTATATCTTTACAATTTAAAACATGCAAACTTCCCTTGCTAAGATTTAAAAGTTATTGTTTTTATTTTTCATGTAAGGAATAATTTTCTTTATAATGATAAAAATATTCATTTGGAGTCATCCCCTTTCATTTGGAGTCATCCCCTAATGCAATTAAATAGTATTTTGTGCATTTTTTGTATGATTTTATTCTCAAGGACTTCTATTATTAGAAATCACAAAGAAAGAATACTGTATAAAAATCACATTTTTAGACCCAAAAATAACATGGCCTAACAATTCAATGATCTAAATTTACAGGTGCGAACCTTCTATTAATGGGTAGAATTCGACTCAAAGAAGCAAGCGCACGGGGTTACTTAAATTGGGCATTACTTCTCAAGCCACATAATTCCACTAAAAAGTAATCACTATTTGAGCCTAATAAATCTGACAATGGACAGATTTGCCCCAAAAAATAGGACAAGTGTTACTTCATGATAGGAAATTACTGCGAACCAAATGACAATAAATAGCATGGATCATAGTTGTGAGCTCGCCTAATCAAAATCACCCGAGTCAGCTACAGAGTAAGAGTCGTATAAGTTTTAATTGTTTCCCTCATTTTCATTAAGGAAATGTTTCTATATTTTTCCTACTGTATATAATATATATACAATACTCCCCTTATCTGGCTGTCTAATTTAGATAAAGTGAGCCACCAACTGTTTGATCTAGATCAGATGCATTAGAATATTGTTTTTTTTTATTTTTTATTTACAAATTATATGAATATAAAATTTGGTACATGCTATCATCTTAATGGGGCGCACCTAAAAGAACTATAAAAAAATATTTTCGATACATATAGTGATTAAAATACCCCTAAAATTTGGTATTTTTGTTATTTTATTTTATATGAGAGATTGTTTTTATATATTTTCTACACTAGCAAGTTTAAGAGATGACTAGACATCCAAAATTTGGTGTCAAAATATTTGATAGAAACAAAATTTAAAATGAAATAGTGTAGATGCATGACATTATGAAATAGACAGTTGGATAGGCGAAATATATAAATTTTATACAATAAGAAAAGTACAGAAAGCTTGCCTTTTTAATTATACATAACCTAATCCGACTTAAGAAAAGTATAGAAAGCTTGCCCTTTTAATTATACATAACCTAATATGACTCAAGAATCGCAACTACTAAGAATCAGACAAACTTGGTGAGGGAGCCTAATACTGGCATTTGAAACAGTGGTATGAACGGCGGTGGCTGAAACTCAATCCCACCAATTTCATTAGCATCTCGAAGTGTAGTATGACTCCCATATCATAACCGTCCAGCCATGGATGAGCCGTGCTAACCCGATAACCATATTGTTACTATGGTACATGTACTATAGCACACACAATCACTCCTCAATTCGTGCGATCCAGTTAAATGAAATTGAACGGCCGCTATTTCCGTTTTTAACCGTTATTTATTACAAGTCAAGAATCGTAATGTCATTGATAAAAAACAAGAATGGTATTTTTGTCACCAGCCATTTTTCCCGGAGCCTATAAAGCGATCATGCTCGTATGTATATTCCTCCTCAGATCGGTTAGCGATTTAAAAACGCTTCCGCGTCCTCATTTTTCGTAAACGAGGAAGAGGCCCGCCTAAATTGAGAGAGAGAGAGAGAGAGAGAGCGTAGAGATTTTTAATGCGCGCCTAAATTTAGAGAGAGAGAGAGAGAGAGAGCTTAGAGATTTTTAGAGAGAGAGAGATTTTTTTAGAGAGAGAGGGACCCCACGCGTCGGTGGAGACAGGTTTTAAGAGGGAGATTGCAAATTTCTTAGAGAGAGACGGACCGCATACGTGAAGTGAGAGGAGGCAACGACACGGCTTTACAGTTACATAGGAAGCGACGAGGAAGCTTCCTGTCTCTGTAATTGCCTCTGCAACTTCATACCTCCCTATACATCCGTTTCCTTCTCCGCACGAAGCCCTAGGAAGAAGCGGCTCCATGCTCTATCTTCTCCAAATCCGCCGTTAAATATCTTCTCAAGGTAACTATCAATCCATTCATGGAAAGGCGGTTCTGTCATTCATCGAGTTTCTCTCTCTCTCTTCTGTGTTGTTCTGGTTCGGTAGTGTAGTTTTGATACACATGTTTGTGTGTGAAGTGGCATTTGATCTGGTGCTTACAAAGCCGGTATCATCTCTCCTGAGACAGCCATTGTTGCTGGTTCGATGAGTTCTCCCTGGAACTCTTCACCTTATCGGAGGCAGATGGACGAGGAGAGGGCACATGGGGATGATTTGTCGCCCTTCGATTCAGATGACTCTGGACTTTTCCATATTCCAGCCAAGAAAGCTCCCATTGAGAAGCTCAAGCGATGGAGGGTAAATGCATTGCTCTTTCTCATTCCCCCTCTCTCTCTATCACGTTATTTCTTTATCTGCCTTCTCTCTCTCTCTCTCTCTATTTCTCATTTTAATGCGCTCTCCTGCCTCTTTCTACTGTCTCTCCTGGGTTAATACGTTATTTATCTCCTTCCTCTCTCTCTTTTCTACCTCCCCATCCTTGTCTTTCTCTTCCAACCTCTCATCTCTCTCTGTATTCTACTATTGCCGTCTCTTTTAATATTTTCTGTCTCTCTATACGCATCACTTCCTCCCGTACTCACCGTTTGTCAGATTATGCTCTCTCCCTTCTCTCTCTCTCTCTCTCTAATTATTAGGTTATTGTGCGCTCTCTCTCTATATATATTTCCTGGGCTAATGCATTATTTATGATCTCTCTCGGTATCTTTTCCCTCGGACTCTCTCTTCATTTATTGCTTTCATTTTTGTTTCTCTCTCTGTCCCCCAACCCCAATCGTCTCTTCTCTCCGTCTCTGTCACTTTCTTCTGTACACTCTCTTTCTCCCTCTTTGTTTAAATTATTACCTCGTTTTATTTTAATTTTTACGAAATAGCAATGTGATATTGGGAAAATTACACTAATTACATCAATAAATAGATTGTCCCGTTTGGTATTGCTGGGTAATAATGATTATTTTTCTCGTTCATTATTTGGGTATGGTGTGTTAATAGGGAAACTCTTGAAGGCGTGAAGAGTGGTGCAAATTTCTGTAAATTTTGGAAATTGTCGTACTTTTTTTTCTTGGATTGATTGCTCTTATTGTATTAATTGTAATTCTTTGTTTCAACTTTTTTTGTTGAAATTGTTTTAAATGGATGAACAATTGGGTCAGTAAGAAATATCCTAGAGGTGTGATGATTTTCTGCAAATTTTGTGATATTCATATGATTTTGTCTTAGATTGGTAGCGGTGCCTCTGCTTAAGGTTATGTATGGAGAAGAGTGAAAATTGTGGTTCAATTATTTAAATTTTGTTTTTCATTATACATGGGTCGAGCACATATTTCCTTATCTAGGAATTGCTTTTTTCTGTTTATTATATATTATTTTGTTTGCTCTGATTACAAGAAAATATTTTCTTTGTACCCACATGAATATCTATTTGCAGTGAATTTTATGACGAAAAGCTATTCTTTCAGAAATGTTCTTTCTTTTTGCTTTTTTTCATATAGTTCATTCATTTGATACTTTGCTTGATGTGAAGGTTGTTTCCTTATGTGAAATAAAGAATGGGGCTACTAAAACGCTTCTTATTCCATTTATTTCGAACTAGAATTAGCATTCCATGGTGGAATTTGATTAATATTGCTCTTTCTTTTGTTCCAACAATAAAGTATATGGACTTCGGCAATAGAAAGAGTGGTTTTAAATCAATATCTTGCATCTTAACTGGTCTGACTAAAGGAGAACTAAAAAACTTATGCAGTCATTCGTACCTTCCAAATGGATGAGTATTTGAAAGCCATGTATTTTAAGCTACAAATACCAGTTATATACTATTCTCTTAGCCATAAAATTGCTGAAGCAGTTTTAGAAGAATCCATGTGCCTGGTCAAAATTTATATTTTCAAATCCATCCATTCACATATCCTGACATATCCTTGAACAATATGGGCTTTTACTTCACTTGGTGTTTGTTGGAATAGTGCTGTGGCTTTCTTCTTAATTGTGTTCCTGTGTGATTGGTTTTCATTGCTGCCTCTAGACAATTTGTGTAACAACCCTGAATTTCTTGGTTTTCATCAAAACCTTGGATTTTTGTTTTTGTATTTAAAGATAAAACTGTTGCCATTTTATTTTTGGTTTTTTTTTTTTTTTTTTGAGAAAGAAGTTGCCATTTTATTTTGTTTCTAAAGGTAAAACTGATACCATTGTCTTGGAACTGAAGTATTTTGGTCCTTTCCTAAAGTTCTAGGGATTTTGGATTCTGATTAATGGAAGAAATATTTCGTTTATTCATCAGCGATTAATTGCGAATTTGCGATACTTATCAAAACTCAAAGCCGCATAGTTCATTTCTAAAATATTCTGGTGGTTCTGAATAAATAGCATTCTGCTCATTTGCAGAAAGGTCCGGCATATTTTTAGGGTGTCTTGGAGATTAGATGGTAGGGAAATTCCCTTGGAATTTTAATGTGCCTTTAAATATGGGGGGGTCTAAGTCAGAACTTTACTTGCGTGAGATATCTTGAGCACTCATTCTTTAGATGCATGAGAGGATGACCTCTTTATAGTCGAGTCACCTACTTCTGGAGTTAGGCTGCAGCTTGGAATGTGTTGCAAGATACTCTTACTAGCTATTTCATGTAGATTGATTGCAATTGTTGTACTTTCTCCTTGAAAATGAAAGCATATTGTTATGTCTCTTTATGTCCTTTACTGATTAGGTTTTCTCTAATGCAGCAAGCAGCCCTTGTGCTCAATGCTTCGAGACGGTTTCGTTACACCTTAGATTTAAAAAAGGAAGAAGAGAAAGAGCAAATAAGAAGAAAAATTAGGGCCCATGCTCAAGCTATACGAGTCAGTATTGGTTTTCAGGATCATGATATAAATCTCTCACAGCTGTGTGGTATATTTTTAAACCTTCTATTGTTATTATGTGTCAGGCAGCATTACTCTTCAAGGCAGCTGGTGAAGGGAAAGTACCAGGTACTTGAACTGTCCTGAAAGCTTTTACTTCGTTACCTTTGGAATTGAACCTGGAATCATGTTGCATCATATCATTTCTATTGGAAGATGACATCTTCACCTCTCCCTTCTTTTTTTTTTTTTTTGAACTGTCACCTGTCCCTTCTTTTGTCCTTTGTACCTGCTCTTTTTCTTTGCGTATGTGTTTGGTTTCGGCCGCTATTTCTTTAGAGTTTCCCCTCGATCGATCGGATTCTAAGAAAATACATATTGCGACATTGACCTTAACTGATTTATTGAGGGCATTCCTTGATTAATAAGTTTTCCTAGGTTTTACTTTATTGGCTAGCCTTTCCTTGAGGGTCCACTAAACTATGATCTTTGGTCCAATTGCTAAAAGCTATGGAAGTGCAAAAAGGGCACCCAAGCTTCAGATATTTTGTGGCAATCTTTGCTTGTGTAATGGATAAAGTGATTTCGGATTGGTGCCCTTCCAAATGTGATCTTCAATTTGTTCAGTTTACCTGGTTCTTAAGTTCTCCTTATGATGCTTTGTTTTTGGGATTGCTTGTTCCATTTATATAACATTCATCAACCAAGCCCAATATCTATCAGACTGAGCAAGAACTTTATGGTGCTCTTTCATGTACTTGGCTTGCTTTTGATTTCTAGGTCCTCCTCAAGAAGTTACTAGACCAGTTCCAGATGGTTACGGAATTGGTCCCGATGAGCTTGTTGCAATGAGCCGCGATCATAACCTTCCTGCCTTGCAGGCACATGGAGGGGCAAGCTTCTAGTCCTGTCTATGGCTTTCTTTTGATATGCTTCTTTGTTTTAATGTTTATTGCTTTCTAAGTATTGCGTATTCCCTTGAATATCCTCCCTGTTCAGGTCAAAGGACTAGCGAACCTTTTAAAGACCAATTTGGAGAAGGGTCTTGGTGAAGATGAGAGTGAAATTCTCCATCGCAGGAAGGCATTTGGAGAAAACACATATCCCAAGAAAAAAGGACGAAATTTTTTTGTACGGTTTGGCTTGATTTTTAAGCATTTGATTCCGTGACTGTTTGATATTTTCTGGATCAGTTTCTTAAAGTAAAGATCATCTTATGGCATACTCTCTCTGTTTCAATAGATTTTCCTTTGGGAAGCCAGTAAAGACTTGACTCTCATCATCTTAATGGTAGCCGCGGCTGTTTCACTGGGAATGGGTATTAAAACTGAGGTAAATCTGGTTCTAGACATTTGGTTAGCGCAATGATACTTGTTTATCAACTGTTACATACTGGTGGAAGGTGACTTTGTACAAACCCCTAATTCCTATATATCTATCTATATATGTACTATATATTAATTGATAAGGGACCTCCTTATGTTTGTGTCATGTGTCCTTTTTATTTCCAATTTTGTCCTCTTAATTTTCAATATATATATTTTTTCCCTTACTCAAAAGACACCACCCTACAATTCCAGGAGTTACAATGTTCTTCATTAATTACTTATGGGGTTAAACCCTTTCATTCATATCCATCATGATTCTTCACTAATGAATTATGAGTTCCGCATGGATGCACCCTTTCTATGGTGACTCTTCACTAATTACTTAAGTGAAATGGGATAACTTGATGGAGCACATTTTCAATGGTGCTCCCTCATACTCTATTTATAATTGTTTAAATCATTGTAGTTAATTATTTTGATTGTTGTAATTGATAGTATTAATAATTATTATAAAATTAAAAACATAATTGATATAAATACTATTAATCATATTGACAATATAATTGTAATATTATAATGAATATTATAAACAATCACAAATGAGTAGAATCCTAATTAAATATTATGAATATATTTTATAAATATAATTTTGTAATACAATAATAAAATTTATTAATAAAATTAGAAATAATAATAATATTAAATTAATCATGATAAAGTTTAAACTTTTAATAATAAAAATAGTATAATTTCAATTATTAGTATTATGTAATTATAATATAATGAATGTTATAATAATAACAATTATATAACTCCTAGTCCTTATGGGAAAAAGCAAAGTCTCACCTCAAAACTCACCAAAAATTGCACATCTAGCATCGACAAAACCTTCAAATCAATTATCTCGATCTTGATTATTATGGTTGTAAAAAAAAAAAAGGATTTTAGGCCCTGAAAATAGTGTATTTTGTAACAAATTATCTAGATTGTCCATTTCAAGTGTTCATGGATCTGCAAGATTTGCATCCTTCTTTGAGTTACAAAGTTCATTATCAGTGGTGGAAATTGATTGTAAAATCTATTGTAGAGATTAGATTTTGAGATGATGGTTTACTTTTTTTCCATAAAGCCTAGGCCTGATAAATAATTAAGATCCCAATTGTATTTCCTTGATTTTGTTTTATTTGCTACATCAAATTTGGTTTGTTATATTTAAATTTTACATCACATAAAGAATTTGTTCATTTCACTAAGGATATGTCTCATGTTTAATTGCGTAATATAAAGAGAGACAGTCATATTCTCGTTCATTATAATTTTTGATATCATTGCTATGAATTTCATGCCACCACTTATATAACCTTTTAATGGGACCTGCGAAACAGGTGCAACTTACCCGTTATAATGATGTGTAAATTATATATTATTGCTATGAATTTAATGTCACTTATATAACCCTTTTAATGGGACCTGCGAAACAGGTGCAACTTACCAGTTATAATGATGTGTTTGCTCTTTATTTAGAATTGGTGGGATTATTTTGGGCTTCCTTTGTTACATATTGGTTGTTGACAATTCTAGGTTTCTTTGATGTTTCATAGATGAGTGAGCCCTACAGTTTAGTTTCATATGTTATCATGTTTCTTATAATTACAGGGCATCAAGGAAGGATGGTATGATGGGGGGAGCATAGCTTTAGCTGTTATTATTGTTATACTGGTCACTGGTATGTTGCTCAATCTATGGTGAAACTAGAGATTAATAGTTCTAATCTATCAGATTCCAATTTGCTTTCCACCTTTTCCTCCCACCCTCCCTCTCTCTCTCTATATTTGGTTTATTGAAACTAATATTTGGTTTATTGAAAAGTTACACCGACCTTAACTTAGCTGTTGAGGCTTCTTGGTATAGAATTTTTGTGTGTACTGAATTGAGTTATGAAAGGAAAATGTCTTGCAATCCTTGTTTAATCCATATTCCTTTGTTTTCAATCAATGATTATCTACCTTGTTTGTTGGTTCAGTTAATGAAGTACTGTCTTTTTTAATTTTTGATATTAATGAAATGTATGCCTAGCCTTTCAAAACTGATTTGACTTATTAAAGAGTGGGTTTTCGACTGTTATATAAAAATGACATTTTCAAGGAAAATTAGAAGAGTTTTACTTGCAGATAGAAATGTCATACTTCTCACATATTTGACTGAGTCAATAACAAAAGATTGATGCTCACGGTCTGCCTTGCTGATTGGATTTGTTATTGATTGAAACGAACAGAATAATGTCAACTAAAATTATAAGAAATATTCCCTTAGAATAAGAAAATTATTCTGCTGTTGAAAAGAAAAGGGATATGTTAAATGTCATAATGTTGGTCCCATATGGATCCAGTAAACCAAGTTGAAACTCCAATCCAGAAAGCTCATTTAGAAAACCCAAAGGATGACTACCTCAATGTATTGCTTTTCTGCTTCCTGCCTTTTTGAAAGTTTGCAATTACATCAAATTGGTATTGTTCTCTCTCTCTCTCT
>NW_006498608.1:6499718-6517919 GCF_000471905.2 Amborella trichopoda | reverse complement strand
AACGTAACGAGTACGTACCTACTACTATAGTAGTTCTTCTTCGTCTTCGTCGTTCGTTACGTTAGTACGTATACTATACTATAGTAGTTAGTTGTCTCTCTCTCTCTCTCTCTCTCTCTCTCTCTCTCTCACACACACACACACACACACACACACACACACACACACACACACACACATACACACACACTTAGCTTCCGTTGTTTTTTCCTATAGTTTTTATGATGGAGAACGCTCTCTCTCTCTATATCTATCTATCTATCTATCTATCTATATATATATATATATATATATATCTCAGCTTCCCTTGATTTTTTCTTATGGGTTTTATGATGGAGAACCTCTCTCTCTCTCTCTCTCTCTGTTGCTTCTCTTGGTTTGTTCTATAGGTTTTATGATGAAGAACCTCTCCGGGCCTAGTATTTTAAATTGTCCCACCAATATTAATAGTTTGCATTTGTCTGCATTCTGGAATGCAACTCGATGTACACACTTTCTGAATTTCAATGAAATGTTACTTAAAAGGAAAAGGATATAAGCATGGTCACTTTTGAGACCCAATATATCTAACATCTTTGAGATATTTAGAAGCCCTAAGGAGGTCCCAAATTGTTTTAAGGCCTACTTGGTGTGAGGACTGGAAAAGCTATCCTAAGATGAAAATTCTTTCTGGAGATACCCTTGAGGCCACTGTCTCATAAATTTTAAATTGTTGTACCTCTTCGGAAATGTATATTAAATAAACATAACTTTTAGGTTCATTGGTTAATACCTCGATGGGTGATCCTTTTTAATATTGATAAAAGAGGATCTGCTTCTGATACAGCAGGTGATGGAAAGAGCATAGGACTAATATCCTTTTGGCAGCTTCATCCCTATCATGATGGATTTTTTTTTATATGTTTTCCTCTCTTTTTGTTTTGCCAATTAGGATGCTGCTGATGCGCATGGGTCATACAAAATCTGATCATTTCCTTGTTCACAAACTCGATAGTGTTATCAGATATTGGAATCTGAACATGTTCAAGTTCTCTACCTTAACCGCAAAAGTTGTTTTCTTAGCAGAAAATATTCATTTTTTGCAGTTTTTACGCAGTTGTATAGGCTATCACTTTTGTTTTAGGGAATTAGCTACAAAAATCAAGATATTCACTTTTGATTTGAATTATTATACCTGAGGAAATTGGTTTATTTATTGTTTTATGTCAGGTATAAGTGACTACAAACAATCTCTTCGATTCCAAGATTTAAATGATGAGAAGAGGAATATAAGGATCGAGGTGAGTGCCGCTCTTAGTTGCAGTTGTTTGTTAATTTTTCTGGTTATTATTAATCATGTTTGTTGGGTCCATTTGGGTTTTGAAGGTTATTAGGGGCGGTAGGAGACTCCATATCTCAATATTTGATATAGTTGTTGGTGATGTAGTACCACTTAAAATTGGTGATCAGGTAAACAAAAGTTCCTCATTGATCTTATTTTTGTGTAGTGCTAGTTACCGATGTTTGTTTTCTTTATGATCAGGTGCCTTCAGATGGTGTCCTCATTGTTGGACACTCACTTGCAATTGATGAATCTAGTATGACTGGGGAGAGCAAGACAGTAAGTCTATCTTCTTTCATCCTTCTTGGCTCCATGCCTGTTTTAAAATTGTAACTCAGATGTTATTTGGTCATCTTCATGGCACCTCTTTTCTTCTTAAATTGCGCAATTTCCTTTTAAATAATACATTCAGTTACTTATAAAAAGGAATAAAATGCAGGTTCACAAAGATCAAAGAGATCCGTTTATGATGTCTGGTTGCAAGGTGGTTGATGGATATGGCAGTATTCTAGTATGTACTCACAGAACTCGACAAATATTTCTAGAAAGGCAAATAGTAGTTGGGACTGAAAATAGCTTCAAAACTCGGGGCTTTTAAGGGGAAATTTTGCTTTGCATCTATCAATTATAAAAAAATCATTATTTTGCTCAGCATCAATGACATGGAGTGATGTTCCTTTTAAGTTATGAAGTAAAGAAACTCATTCATATTATGAATAGGATGATATGACTTTCTTCCTTTGGAAATGATACCTAAATACTAGTACGAATAGTATAAACCCATACCCATGCCAAGGTGGAAACACCTCCAAAATGGGTATGGAGCCCAGGGTGAACTGTACGTGTATGTCAGGAATGATGTCTTGATCCTCGATTCCTGAATAGCATAAGTGCAATTGATAGATTTCAAAGGTTTCAGATTTTTTTGACCTGTCCTGTAATATGATACCATTCAGAGGACATGTTTTTGAGTTTGCATTAAATTTGCAGACATCATGAACAGTATTAGTTATGGTTTGCCATATATTGCGTAGCTATATGAGATTGCTCTTAAACATAAAATTTGGATCTTGTCTCAAAATTGTCTTTCAAAGGCACGCCTGTTGTAAATTTGGTTGACTGAAAAAAGTATGCTACTTAAGTATTATCATGTCCTGTGTTTGCTACTTTAATTTCCTGACCTAGCGGGGATGCCTCAACTCTGTCATGTGAATCTCTAAGATTGGTCTATTTAATACCATTAAATTTGTATGTGATGAATTAATCATCGATGTGGACTGCCAATATCATTACTACCATGGTCAGCAATGAGTAATTTTTTTATTTGGCTAAGCCTTGCTTGTGCTCCTTGTTTGATGGCATGCGACGATCACATAAAACTCCAGATGCACATCTCCACTTACACCCACTCAGCTCTAATTCTATGTGCAACGTCTTCCTAAATCTCTCCATTCATCTGAATTATTGATTCTAGATGTTGGAAATATTCTCGTTTAGGTATTTCTTGATCATTGATCTGAACTATTTCCTCATTTCAACTCCTATTATTACTAAACTTGTATTCCATATACTGTCTTTGATTGGCTAATTTTAAAATCTTTAGATTCTAGAGCATCCCTTCAATGTTTAAACTTTGCATTAACAACGCCTCGAGTCTCATTAATGAAAACTGTCATTCGCGAACAATATATACCATGGTACCTCGTCTTGTAGGTTCCTGGTTAACTCGTTCATAACCGAAACAAAGAGATATGTACTAAAAAATGACCCCCTGATGTAGGGCCTTTCTCACTGAAAACTCACTTATTTCTCCACTAGTTGTCTGCGCACTAGTTAGTATCCCCTCGTACATATCTTTTACTATGTCAATATATCCTCTGGTGACTCCTTTCTTTTCCAATACCCACCAAGTTAGATCTCTTGGTACCCTATCGTATGCTTTCTCTAAATCAATAAAAACCATGTAGAGGTCTTTTCCATTCACCCTAAACTTTTCAATCAGTTGCTTAAGTAGAAAAAGGCCTCGATATTTAATCTCCCTGGCATAAAACCGGACTAATTTTCTAATGCATTTGTTTCACGTTTTAGTCGTTGCTCTACCACTCTCTCCCACCGCTTTATAATGTAGCTCATAAGTTTGATCCATCAATAGTTCGTAAAAGTTTGTGTCCCATTTGTTCATATAAATAGGTGCGGCAATACTTTTTCTCCATTTATTTGACATTTTCTTTATTCTCAACACCTTGTTGAACAAGTTGGTGAGCCAACATATGCCAATCTCCCCCATGCACTTCTAAACCTTTATCGGGATGGCATCTGGTCCTAAAGCCTTTTCTATCTTTATCTTTCCCAAAACGTCTTTTGCTTCGAATATCTTAATCCTGCGAATGTAATTATGACTTTCGCCCTCATTTATGTCAAAGGTTCATTGTAATATTGTGTTCCCATTATGTTTGTTATTTAACAAATTTTAAAAGTGAATTCTCCACAGTTTGTTGACCTTGTCATCTTTCACCAGGATCCTTTGATCCTCACTTTTAATCTTCTTCCTAATTTCGTTCTTATAATCTTGCACCCCATATTAATGCCATGACGATACCCATTAGGAACTCCAACAATGATCTACTCCCACCAAATTAGACTCCCACAGGAAAAAAAAGGAAACTAACTAAAACCCTCATCCTAGTAAATAAGAATTTGACCACCTTTTCCCATGACAATAAATGAAACCCAATTTAACCCTTACACTATAATTCCCAAAAGTTAATGCTAATAAAACGAATAAATAAGTCCAAACTTCCACTTGAATTTCTCCAAAATAAATCAGCGTGATTCTTGAGCCACACCAGTCATGAGAAATCTCACCCTCGGGGTTTTGCTATTGCACCATCATCCTCCCTTAGCTGATGGTGAAGTCCCATGACTCCATGCAATAGTTCTTTGTGAGGCATGAGGCTGAACACTCTGGTGTGTCTATCATAGTTATCCATTTGGAATATATAATTGGCAAAGCGCTGCTGACTGAGAGTTCAACGTTGAATACCCTCACTCAAGAAGCAGCGTTGCTTCCCACACTGAAGAAGTTCGAGTCTGATCTAAGAAATGTTCTCCCAAGTGCAATCTCTCAATTCTTGTTCTTAGAAGAAAAAAATAGCCAACTAAGTTACAGTCATCAAATATTTCCTTGCAAATAAGTAGGCACTATCTGGATCCGCAATTTGCAGCATATAATGTAGTGCTTGGTGCTCCTCATTAGGTCCCCTACTATGTGATGTAGGACTTCAGAAATGAGAACATCGATGGAAGGCATGACTGCCAGCATAGTTGCATGAATGGGCGAATGTTGTGCATGATTGTGAAACTACTGGGACACACGTCATCACTGATTTTACTACCCAATTCAAGGATTTGTTGAATGCTTTGATAGCGGCATCGAGGCCTACTGAACATCTCACTGTAGATGCAAGGAAGAAAGGAAGTAGCTCATAAACCACACAAATCATTGGCAAATTCCAATTGTCAATTTCAGCAGGGGCATAGAGAGCACTGAAGACCCCAGCTAAGTAAACAACATGACAAACACCAACACCTGCACCTCTCACATGACCATTAGCCGCATAGCGAGTATTGAGTCCATTGGAACTCTCAGTAAATTTCAATATGGATCAGGAAAAAGATGGAGTACTTCTCTAAAACAAGTACTGTTTCGTAAAGGTTCAATTGCTAGGATCAAAGAAACGACCCACACCATTTGATTCCTCCAAATTTGGTACATGCAAAAAGCTCGAACTTCTGGGTTTATAGTGCATGGTAAGAACAATCTCATTTGATTCAATACCCGCTTGAGGTCTTAAATTCATCTTGAGAGCATGGTCTCGCTTTACATGTTCGAGAATGACAAGAGTTGCGGATGCCAAAAAGAAGCTAGCAAAAGTCAGCTTACTTATTGTCAAAGCCCAAAGCCATGAATTTCCAAAGAAAATTTAGAGTTCTTCCTCCATGATTATGGACAACACGAGGTCCTATCTGAAATTCCCATCTAAAAGCACCTCGGTCTTGCCACCATGCAGTCCTCAAGGAACTAGACCTGACACAGACTGCAGTAAAAGAATACCCCATGGAATCATTTGAACCTAAGCCCCACTTAACACCTATGAACTCGAACACCGAAGACTGAATGTCTTAAGTTCAAGAAAGAGCACATGTTGATAACAACAGGGAAAGCCAAACTACTTGATGTAAGGTCATGGCAGATCTTAAGAGAAATGATTTTTATATCACTTCCTTGTTTGAAAGTCCACTCTACAACCTCACAAGATTATTCACCTCTGTATTTCATAGAATCAAACATCATGTTTGCAATAGGAAGCTTGTCAACTTTGCGGAGGGGTGGTATGAATGCATTGGCAATGCAAAGATTATTACTGAATCCACATCTTAGAGCTTTCGTACGTGTGTCCTTAATGGCTTTTGTACTCTCCATACCTGCGGTGTGTACTCTGATGCAAATACACCAGCAAGAGGAGAATGGAAAAATCCAAATCCATGGATCTCTGTCTCCATAAAACATTGTGACCCATTATCAAAGAAACTCGAGAAAATTCGACCACGGATTTTGAGGTTGACTAAGATAAGTCCCATGTTCAACATATAGTCTCTTTTAATTCGAACATGGTAAGTTGCAGTTGAAGCTCTCCACTTAAAACACAGAAGTAGCCCAGCCTGCCTCTCCAGCATGGAAGAAAATATTACCGAGTTTTAGGTGGACATTGTCTTCATCGACGTCACCAGCAAGAAACCAAGCTGAAAATGCCATTAGTTCCTTGTTGTGGACAAGACATTGAGAGAACAACATCCTCTTAAAATTTTTTTTTCTACTCCTTGAACTCCAACGAGTAGTAAAAAATTGAACTTTTCACAAACTCAGTATCCTCGTAACAGTTCTCGCTACGGATCAGGTGAGACTATAGTTACCCGAATCGCCTATGAGGGTAACGATACCGTTTTGGAATCTCGATTAGGCGTTTCCTCGGGCGAAAGTCGATTCTAAAAGAAAGGAATCACGTTTCCATTTTTTGCAGAATGTGATTCCACTTAGTTTAGGAATCTCGATTCTTGGATTGCTGGAATGAAGATTCCATATCGAGGACTTTATGATTCTTAGCTACACTAGAATGCGATTCTGCTTGTGAGAAACATTGATTCCAAATTTTTGAATTGAGAATCCATGTTGTTTGGATTTCCATATCGCAAACATCATTATTCCTTGCTACACAATAATGCGATTCTACTAATGCTAAACGTTGATTCAAAGTATTAAGGAATTGCGAATCCATGTTGGCAGGAAGCAATGTGAGCATAGGGAGAGCAGAAACCCTTCGATGTGTGCTCAATCATGAGTGAGCGCCACATGTATGAGAACGTGAGAGAATTTGAAGTTCTTGCATTGCAATAAAATCAAAATTTAAAATATGAGTAATATGTAAGCATAAGGAGAGCAGAAACCCTTCGATGTGTGTTCAATCATGAGTGAGCGCGACATATATGAGAGCGTGAGAGAATTTGAAGTTGTTGCTCACTGCAATAAAATCAAAATTTAAAATATAAGTAATATGTTAAATTTTTTATTTTCTTATTTACTAATTTCCATCCTTTATTCCATGTTACTGTTTAAGAACTCTTACCAATAATAACTGATACTAAAAAATATGTTACTTCAAATTTAATAATGTTTGGTAAATGGTGTGGGTACTAAACTTCTAATGTAATAATGTTTAATATATGATTGACACCGTCATTTCTTCAAGTTGAATAAGAGGATAAAAATTCTTTTCTTTAAGTAAAATAAGAAGATAATAAGAATATGAGCGAAGTGCCATGTGTGGTGTTTTAGGTTAAATTAATTTTTAAATATCAGAGAAATTGACTAAAAATTGAATAACTTAATTTTCAAAAGTCAAAAGACTCAAAACTACATTTAACAAAGACGGATTACTATGTCATGTACTTATTTTATAGTTCAAGGAAAGGAGATCATGGGAGTTTGCTCGTGTTCTCACTCCTTGTATGTCGTTGACTAGCTCCAGACCTTGCAGGCATAATAAGGTTATCGGTAGACCGAGTCCATTGTATGGGATTGTCCACAAAGATATCATAAAGGTTGACATTAGTACTGGGAGTCTTGGACTGAGTATATATAGATCAAAATTCGATGTTGTAGTAATGGGTAAATTTATATATTTTTTGAACACTTCTCTCATATAGCGGAGGGAATTGGTTCGCAATTCTAGTAAGGGGATAATCTTGATTCCAATATGGGGAGAATCACTATTCCAGAATGATGAGAATGTTAATTTGAAGTTGATGGGGACAACGATTATAGAATTTTAGGAATCACGATTCCATATTTTTAGGAATCATGATTCCAGCAATCATCGAAACAAGTGGGGTCATGTGTGATTCCATATAGGTATGAAACGCGATTCCAACATGAAGGGACATCGATTCCTAACTTTTTGAATCGTGATTCCGAAATAGTGAGAATCATTTTTTTGAAATCCGAATCGTATAGACAACGATTCGTAGATTTCGAAACTTCTGATTCCGTGATTCCAGAAATGATTCAGAATCACAGACGTTTCCAACAACTATAGGTGGGACTACCAATCTATGACTTGTTGATTTTGGAAACTAATTAAAGCCTTAAAGGTAAATATATTTCCTCCGTGGTCAGCCTTGGAGAGGGTTTGATAACATTCAAGGAAATCAACTTTAATAATTGGTTCAAACTCTCTTTCCTTGGATCTTCTTTTATCACGATTATGATCATGTATACCCCCCCTCTTCCCTATCCATGCCGCCATGCCAATCACATTGGCCTCAGGGTGGGCAGTTGTCCGAACCTTTTTCATGTTCGTGCTCCTGGTGATGCCATCGCCCATCGAACCCATCTAGATGATCAGACACGCCCTTAGCTCGCTCCCACATAGACTCGGGCTCTGTTTCCAATCTATATAAAACCCTCATGATTTAGATCCAACCATGGTGTTCTGTTAACCTTAGGGGCAAGTTGTTGCAGATCTTGCTCATGCAGCACTTATGTAACCATCTTGGTCAAGTTGTCAATTTTCTTGTGTGCTCAAATCACATTGGTATTCCTACTGTGGGATTTTCTTGCGCACTCGGGTCAGATCGGCGTTCTTACTTCCACGACCTCCACAACCAGCCTATTATCACTGATCGTCTGCTAATCCTTCTCTAATACTACTTGATATGGAAAGGAGCCTGGGAAACGAAATTCAGCCGTCTTTTGATCTTAGAATGCACACAAATCAGCAACAAAAAGGAAAGAAATATAGTTGTAAATGAATCCAAGTAGAAGAAGATGCTCTTTTCTTCTTTATTGAAAATGTTCTTCACAAAAAAAAAAAACTGCGTCTAAGCATGCAAGGGAACGTCCCTCCTAAATACAAACTTAAAAGAAAATTTAACTTCCAAATCTCTCTCTACCCACATACTAGCACTCCACTTATCCCCTCATGCACTTCCTGCCAATCCTCTTAAATAAGTCCAAACCCCCCACAAAAATTTCTCCAAAATAAGTTTCAGCGTAATTCTTGAACATGGTAGTGTGATTTGTACCAATTTTCCAAGAGAAATGATGTTGACGACATGAGACAAGTAGTTAGCTAAAGAATCTCTTAGATTTTGGTGGCTATGAAATATGGGGTCTCAATATATGATGCTTTTAGTTGCAGAGAAAGTTTCAATCTATGATTCTTTTTGTTGCAGAAAAAGTTGTTTCTATAAGAAACTCCAAGATCATATTTATTCTTTAGATTTTGGCCCTCTTTTTGTGTTTCATTTTATTTTATTTTATTTTCGGTTGGGGGGGGGGGGGAGTAGTTGGGTTTGGTTTTGAGAAGGCAGGCGTAGTGAGTAGTGAATTTGTTACCTGTTGGGCCTTATGAGCTGGGTTCTGGTAAAAACACTAGAGGGGAAACACATTAATAAGAAACATTTCGGATTCCGTGAAGTCTTATGACATGTTGAGTCTATTCATTCATGTGATACATGTTGAGTCAATAAGCAGTTGTAAGGTGATACATTAATGTGAACATCTTGTGCGAATCACTATATCTTGTCATCTGTTTTGCAAGTTATATAAATCAGTTGGCAGTAAAATATATCAGTGCATTAATCCTTTTGTGCAAGTCATATGTACTGGCATGTGGAAGTGCTTCTGTAGTATCCACCTTTCAGGTCCTACATTTTTGTCCATGTTATGTCAATAAATTGTATATATCTTCCCCTTCATCTAGGTTTCCTTCATCTGGCTAACAAATGCTATTTACAGGTAACAGCTGTAGGATTAAATACTGAATGGGGTCTATTGATGGCTAGTATTTCAGAGGACAGTGGCGAAGAAACTCCTTTGCAGGTTCCATGCCAAAAAATTAAGTTCTTATTTTTCCTAAAGATTATGTGTTTTCCTTCCAATGATTGCAGTAATTAAATAACTGCTTCATGCAGGTACGCTTGAATGGTGTTGCTACTTTGATTGGTGCGATTGGAATTTCTGTAGCCGTTCTTGTTCTAGGTATCCTTTTGGTTAGGTAAATTCATGCCTTTAATGCTGTAAATGCTTTATCGGTTGACAATGATTTTTTGAATATTCCTGATAAATTTTATCTCTGCTTTTAGATACTTCACGGGAAATACAAAGGACCCTGGTGGTGCTGTTCAGTTCATAAAGGGAAAGACAAAAACTAGCACTATCCTCGACGATTGTGTCAAAATATTTGCAATTGCAGTACGTAATCTCATTTTTTGAACTTGTTGACATCTATAATCATATATTGGCTCTGCGACTAAAGAATCACCATATCTCAATTTCAGGTCACTATCGTTGTTGTAGCTGTTCCTGAAGGGCTTCCACTGGCAGTTACCTTAACGTAAGTTTGGTTTCTTTTTTTCTTATGGGTATATTAGTGCTTCCATGATGATTTTGCTAGGAAAGTCTTTCATCTTTGTTTTCTTTGTTTCATGCAATTTGATAACAGATTAGCATATTCTATGAGAAAGATGATGGCAGACAAGGCCTTGGTGAGATTCTTATTTTGAGTTGTTCTGCTGTATATGGAGGTATTATTTGGGTGTTTTCTTTACTGAGAGTAGTGTTATCACAGGTTCGGAGGCTCTCAGCCTGTGAAACTATGGGCTCTGCTACAACAATATGTAGTGACAAAACAGGAACGCTGACCTTAAATCAGGTTAACTCAAGTGAAATTTTCTTTCTAAACAGAAAATATGTCACCTGATTTTGTACTTTGAGTTTCTTGAGAACCCCTTTCAGTTGCGTGTTGCTTCATGTTCAGCCATACTTCGTTGCTGCAGATGACTGTCGTTGAGGCATTTGTTGGTGGGGCGATGGTACATCCACCAGAAAACACTGAGAAGATGTCTCCAAAGGTAGCTTCTCTAATAACTGAAGGCATAGCTCAGAATACTACAGGCAGCGTCTTTATTCCGGAGGTAAAATGCTCTGCACATGGTGTTAGGATGTTGTGTATGTCTACTGCTGGTAGCAAATGGCCTATAACATCTAGGATAGTAGGTTAGTCTCGTCCATTTTTGCTGGTCTCTATGTTGAAGAGGTATAGTTCTGTGAATTGCTCATCAACCAAACAATTTATGCCCATGATCAAACTCTAAACATACTATCACACATGGATGAATGTGTGTGTGTGCATACCTGCATTTTATATATTGCATTTTGTGTGTCGTATATCTACTTGTCTATGTGTGGCCATTCACATGTGCTGTCTGTACCCATGTGCATGTGTATGTGCATGCTCCGCATATTTGCACGTGTACTTGTTCATGTTCGCTGTATGTGCAACTATGCATGCTCACACTGAGTTACTTTTACTCTTCGACATATCTAATTGGGTTTGCTAACTTCTGAAACAAATTAATTTTTTATTTTAAGGGAGGCAGAGCTCCAGATGTCACTGGTTCACCAACTGAGAGGGCTATCCTCTCCTGGGGTCTGCAGGTTTGTTGCCCTCCTACTACCATTGCAGAAGACAATCCAATTAAGCCATGGAAAAGCCATAGTCCACTGGGTCACCATTATCGTCTCAAATGGACTGTGATGAGAACTGAGTGAACCCTCTGAACTAGGACAGGTTCCCAATGGGAGGTTCCACTCTCGCTCCTCAACTGTAAATCATGTTATAGTGATGAGCTTACAAACTGTGATTTCTCCATGGTCCATTAGACTACAACTGTCCAATATACTTCGTCGTTATTATTCTTTTGGTCTCTGACTGTTGATGTTGATTATCTGGACTTCTTTTCAGCTCAGAATGGATTTTGATGTCTTGCGATCTATTTCTTCAGTTCTCCATGTCTTCACCTTCAATTCAGAGAAAAAACGGGGAGGTGTTGCAATCAAGCTGGTAATGATTTTTTATTACCAATTGTTTCTTTCATGTGATTGATGAGTCTTTGTGGGTACTGAAAGGGGGTTGATAATTTTCATGCTGTTCTTGGAACCAAGGATTTAATATGTTCTCTTCACCTTACAACCGGTGTTATCAAATGCTAATGAAGACTCGATCGATCGGGGTCCGATGCGCTATGTTCAATGCAGGCGCATCATCTCTGACGCAGTCAATAAATTAAATTTTTTAAAAAATATAAGTATGCATAGAATAACATGAATATGTGATTTATATGATAGTAGGCTGGTGAATGTAGTACTTATCTCAAATATATCTCTTGTTGTAGTTGTAGCTTGATAAAAAACTACAGAGTATGCTAAAAGATTTCATGCTCCCATGGGAACATGCTCTCCATTTACTCCCTTGGGTAGAAGCCACTCCAGGAGGAATTTTAAGATCCAAACTTTTGGGGATTTAACCTCTTCATAGACTCGCAATCATCAAAATCACTTCCCCACTAATTAGAATCGGCCACTTGAATCCTGGTCTGCCATTCTGCAACCTCTTCATAGACTAAAAGGAAGAAAAATTTCGAATTGCACTCTCTATGCACTTGAAAAGAATAGTATCGCAAGATTGAATAGGGACTATCCAATTTTTTGAGGGTGAGATCTAACTGTTGAAGAACTTAAAATTAAAATTTTATCTTTTGAAAATAATCATCTAGTTATTCTTATATAGTTTCCAAAATTTAATAGTCAAAAATTCCTCCCAAGTAGTTCTTTTGCCCAAGGGAGTAATGGACAATATGCAGGTGGGAATACGGTATATTCCTTCCTCTAATTGTCTAATGCCAAAGGATTTCATATTCCCATGGGAATATTCACTATCCATCTACCCTTGGGCAAAACTCATGCTAGCAATATTTTTTAGATCCCAGACCTTGGGGATATAATCTCTAGAATTCAATGACCTTCCTCAAAAAGAAAAAGAATCACCTTGCACTTTTTATGTGCCTAAAAAAATGTCGTTCCAATTTTTGGAGTGGAAGTTCTAGATGTTCAAGATCTCAATATCTAAATTTTTTATTTGAAAATAATCCTCTGGTGATATTTAGATGGATCCCAAAATTTTGAATAAAAAAATTCTGTTGCTTGAGGGAGTTGTTGTACAGTATGCTCCTGAGGGAGCATGTTATATGCTCTCTAATACAATTCAATAAACATATCAACGAAGTAATTCATTCCATTCATTAAATTAAATGAAACATATACCAATTTACCATGTGACCAACCAAGAACTTAGAAACTATATTAGCATTTGGCAAGTACTAGCAAGTATGGTAGTGCTACATTGTAGAATCTATCACAAGTACATAACATCTGAACAAAAAGTTCATGACATATAAAATAGAGATAATAAATGTAATCAATATCTCGATTCTCAATCATACAAGTCATATGATCCATCATATGCGCATCTCCAACATCCAAAGCCGAGGTTGTAGAGCTAAAACGATTCAAATGATAGACTAAAGGATCCACTAGTGTTTTTGGAAACTTTGGAACCGAGGAAAAGATTTATGGGTCGTTTGAATACTTGACTGTACAAACTTTGGTTCGAGTTGTCTGGTAGGAAAAGCTGTTTGGTGATTTTTCTCTCATTAAATTCAAATTATTACTAAGCAAAAAAGTACCTCGAAACCTATCTCAAAGTACAAAAAAAAAGAAGAAAAAAAGAAGAAGAAAGAAAACAACTTGCATTATGAATCACATGACTATTATGAATCACATGACTATGCAGAAGCAAACATCTACTCATTTGGGATGCAAGCTGCATGTCAACTTCTCTCTCTCTCACTTATTATTATTTGTTAAATAATAGTATTATTATTATAGTTATTATTTTCATGTATCATCTTAGTGTATTATTTGGTTGTAATATAATGTAATAGAATATAGTAAATGATATTTATTGGTTTACTTATTTATGAATATATATGATATATATTATTCCATATTGTAGACAATAACAATGATGAGAATACCTACGTACCATAAAATAAATGTATATTAATGAACACACCAATCAACGAATAAATAATGAAAGTCACCACTTTAAATCTACTATATATAATACGCCACATGGTTTGGCAACCATGTGGTGCACAAGAAATATACTGGAAGCTTTTGACGGTAGGGTCTTGTAGGTTTGTGTTTTATACAATAGTGTACTTTAATTTAAGCAAAAATAAGATCATTATACACTAAGTTGATTTTATGTTTCCTCAAAGTGCATGATCCCTCATCCAAAAAATCTATGTAGGCTTTTTAGAACACAAATTTCAACTTTTTCTTTCTTTCTTTTTCCCTAAAAACTGGTCATATGCGTCAATCAAGAGTAGACCCCAAATTTTAGGTCTAGTATCATGCTATTAAATAAGTTCTTTTTCCAAGGGACTAGGTGTATACTGTGTTTCTAAGGGAACATATGACAATATTTTTACCCCATTGGGGGGTACCTTGGCTGGACAAGAGGCATGTATGATCATCATAAGGATTAATTTTTTATTTTTTTTCCAAAACAACCACTACCAATATACTTTTCTTTATTAATTCAATTAAATATTTATTAGTTACATATATTTTACATTATTGAGGGAAAAAATTTATGAGGTTGCGGCTCTAAACAATCAAATTAAGGTGCACCTAAAAAATTCACTAGAAGAGGTTGTTTCGATGTCGAAAGACCCTCAAATCGATCATCTTGATCTTGAGATGTATAACCATTACAAAGATTTTTGCGACTGAAAAATCATCATTTGACACTATTTAGAAGTACCCCTTTGATTGTTTAGGCCCTCAATCTTATACAAACCACACCCATTATTAAAAGGAGTACCTCACTAAAAAACTTAAATTTATATAATGAAATAATAAGTTTTACATTTATATTATTTGTCAATATTTGTTTTAAAAGCTATAAATTTGAGGAAAAATTGCATAAAACCCCCAAAGATGGTCTTTCTAAGCAATTTACCCCCAACCTAACTTTTCCTAGCAACTTTTCCCCCAAAACCATGTTTCTTAGCAAATACCCCACCAAGTAAAAAAAAAAAAAAAGAAACTAAAATACCCCTCCCTTACCTCACACGTTGACCATGGTTGTGCGACACTTCACCATGGTGTTTCGGCATTTGGAAGAGGCATTCAGGCACTTAAGTCACTATTTTTGGAACAGTTCAACATTTCACCATGACAATCCGACACTTGGAACGGTCCGGCAGTTCACTGTGATGGTCTGACACTTCACCATGGCGGTCTGGCGTTTGGAAGAGGCGGTCCAACATTTTAAGTCACTGATTTGGAACGGTCAAAGACTTCACCATGGCGGTCCGGCGTTTGGAAGAGGCGGTCCGACACTTAAGTCACTGATTTGGAATGCTCAAACACTTCACCATGGCGGCCCGGAGTTCGGAAGAGGCGGTCTGGCACTTATGTCACTGGAGTGTGCGGTCCAGCATTTGGAAGAGGTGGTCCGGCGATTGTCACTGGAGTAACGGTCGTTTCGGCGTTTTACAAGTGTGGTTTGGCATTTGTTTCTGGATTATTGAGCGGTCCAACATTTGTAAGCTACGGTCTGGCAAAATTGTGTCTAGAATAGGTAGCTTGGCAGTGTATAGTTCCAGTCTGACAGAATGGATGGGTCCGACAAGATACAACCGTGGTTCGGCGTTTCCTTTCATTGGGATCTGAAAATGATTTGTTATGTATGGGGAAGGGTATTTTCGTCAAAAAAATGATTTTTTTGTATTGGCGGGGTATTTTCTATAAAACTTGATTTTTTGGGAAAAATATGCTAAGAAAAATTAGGATGGGGTAAAGTGCCTAGAAAGTCTACTTTTGGGGGTTTTAAGCAATTTTCGCTAAATTTTATATAGAGGGTGAAAGTTTTGAAAATTTGAATCATATTAAGAATAATTTTTAATTATCATAAATTTTAAAATGTCAAATTTTCAAAAATCTAATATTTATTTCTAGTAAAATTACATGAGGTTGTCTACAAAGAGAGACCATTTATCTTTTGTACATGGAGGTCACAATTATTCCCACTCGATGTCAAACTGGATGGCTTGGGATGAGTCATGAAGTTCGAGAATGTTTTTTTGGAACTTTGTGTCTGTTCAATGACACCCTTACAACCACCTAATTGGATAATTAAGGGATGAGAATGATTGTGACCTTCATGTGCAAAGGATTAATGGTCTCTTTGTAGACAATCCCAAATTATATTATAAAACATTTGTAAGTATATCAAATACTTATGTCAAAAATGTTTGTCCAACTTTTTAGACTTTTGAAAGAGTACAAGAATTTAGTAAACAATTAAACTATGAATATCTCATTGGCAATAATTGTTTAGTGGCATAGTATTTTTAGTATAAAAAAACCAATTCAGCTTATGTGATAGAGGTCAATAACTGAGGCTAATTTCCTATTTAGGCAACTAATTGAGAAATTTAGAGCGAAGGGAAAAGACCTCCACATGGTTTTTTATTGATCTAGAGAAAGCTTATAATAGAGTACTTCGAGATTTGATTTGATGGGTGTTGGAAAAGAAAGGAGTCTCCAGACACTACATCGACTTGGTGAGAGATATGTATCATAGAGTGCTGAATAGTGTACGAACTAGTGGGGAGACGAGTGAGTTTCCGGTGACAATAGATCTACATTAGGTGTTAGCATTGAGCATGTACCTCTTTGTCTTAATTATGGGTGACTTAACTAGGCACCTACAAAATAAGGTACCGTGGTGCTTGTTGTTCGCAGATGACATAGTTTTGAAGTTTGATTGATGAGACCTGAAACGACGTCAACACAAAGCTAGAACTTTGGAGGGATGCTCTAGAATCAAAAGATTTTAAAAATAGCCAGACTAAAACAAAATACATGGAATGCAAGTTTAGTAATAATAGGAGTAGAGATGAGATAGTAGTTAAAGATTGATAGCCAAGAAATACCAAGAAGAGCTCACTGTCGATATCTTGGGTCGATAATCCAAAAAAATGGGGAGATTGAGGTAGATGTCGCACATAGAATAGGAACTGGATGGGCGAAGTGGAGATGTGCAACCGAAATTTTTTGTGATCGTCACATACCAATATAGTTGAAGGGCTAGTTCTATAGGACAGCTGTGAGACCAGCTTTACTCTATGGTATGCAATGTTGGGCGGTCAAAAAACAATATACCCATAGAATGAGTGTAGAGGAAATGAGCATATTGAGATGGATGAGTGGCAAGGCAAAAAGGGATAGAATTCGAAATGAATATATTCAGAATAATTTTGGTGTGGCACCAATAGACGATAAGATGAGAGAGAGTAGACCTAGGTGGGTTGGCCATGTATGGCGTGAACCAAGTACAATAACTGTTAGGAGGTGCGAGTTAGTTCAAGTGGAAGACTCAAAAATATTAAGGGATAGCCTAAAAGGACACGGTTGGAAGTAGTGAGAAACTATATGGAAACTTATGGCCGCATTGAGGGTATGACCCTTAGTAGAGCATAGTAGCGGACCAGGATTCGTTTAGCCGATCCGAATTAATTAGGAAAAGGCTTTGACGATGATGATATTATTTTTCTCCTAAAAGAATTTAGAAATTTAGTTTACATAAAAGCAACTAACTTCTAAGTTCACGCACGAAAAAAAATTTATTGTGATGAAGAGTAAAAATGAATAAACTCAAGTATATACAATAAGTAAGATGATAAATATGCTTTGGTGAAAGTTTCACTATGTTTGTGATTAAACCATTTCATCAATCATATAGATTTACGCATCATGGTTTTCAAAACCATGCATTAGAAAAGTACATTTTATAATTTCATATACTTTGGTCTTTGTTTATTTTCGATAATAATGTTATGAGTTCACTTGGCATAAAAATACTAGCTTTTTTAGATAATTTTTTTTTAAAAAAATTGAAGGGCTACCTTTTTTGGGTAACCTTAAACAAAATTGAAGAGAGATAACAAGGAAACATAGAGCAAAAAGTGAGAAATGAAAAAAATTCCATAGGTTAGTTCATTGGGGTATTACCACTGAAGTGAGAAAACGAAAAAAAGAAGAGAGAAGGATGATTTTTTGAGAGAGAGCAATTGAATTCTCTTTTTGCAATTAGCTACGTATTAGTTGACATTGAAAATTTCAAAGTTGCATTATAAAACATTAACAAAAATACATGAAATGTTTATATTGAAAATGCACAGAAATTTCTTAACAATAACAATGTGGCAGTATATTATTTATGAAAACAGTGCGCATCTTGAACATGCAAGGCACGTTCTATTGCTAGTTACAAATAATATGCATACATATATGTAGATTAATCATATCATCAACATCAAAATAATATATAACAGTATAATTATAA
>NW_006498608.1:6489006-6499698 GCF_000471905.2 Amborella trichopoda | reverse complement strand
ATTATTTTCTGTAGATAATATTAAATAATATATCTGCAAACCCACGTTATACTAACAGATGACCTAAATCTTAATGCTCCTGCTTGTGGCATTTATGCGATGTGTAGTTGGTCAGTTAGCTGCATATGCGGGCACATTGTGCTTAATACGATGTGCCCACATATGCTAGAGATGGGCCGCAAATGGGGACACATTGCTAAATCCCACATGCGCAAGGGTGGCCATGTGCCTCAGGGTGCCTGCACAATGTGTTATGCTTCTGCATTTGATAACACTGCTTATGTCTACTTTCAATTATATAATAAATTAATAGGGCCTTTGTTGGGCCTCTTTGGATGATGATTAATCTTATGTAAGCTATGTTATCTAAAATTAATATGTTCTATGATATCTAAAATTAAAATATTCTGCATGATATTATTCTAATGGCTGTTTAGTATGTACTTTGTATTCTGTACAATATTATTTAATTATTTTACTCTTTAATGTTTTTCAGCTATTTCTAATTATTTCTAGCTAAAAACGTTGATTTTGAACAAATTTCTTTTGAGTGAAGTAAAACTAGCTTTACAAAAAGAGAAACTTATATATAAAACTGTCTATAAGTTTTATCTCAGGATAATTTATTAGGGACTCTACCGAACAATGGTTAAATCATTATCAGGATTAGTTTTTATTTAAACAATGAATCACCAGTGATAATCAGTACATCCAAACAAGCCCATAATGTATTCATTTTGCAACTGTAGTGGCTTGTACAGATTCCCAGTTAGTAGGGAACATGCTCAAGATATTATGTCTAGATAGTCGTTAACGCACTATATAGTCATTGGTGCACAAAAACTTGCTCTTCTAAGACCTTTCGAAATGCAAGGGAAAGAGGGTTTGCCAAAAATCTTCACACCATGCACATCATCTATTGACTTGGCTTGTTGTTATGTGAGCACTGGAAAAAACGTTTCAACATATAAAATCCTAGATCCAAGCTACATGTTCTATGTTTAAGCCTTTTCGCTATCTCCAATCTCTTGAATCTAGCTAGAGCAGAAACACAGGTTAAAAAGAACCTTCCCCAACACCCCATTAAGGGGAAGTATTGAACCTCTTCATCCGAAAATGTGGAAATAAATCTAAGAGGATACTTCTGGGTTATATTTTGTTCAAAGAAACAGTTGGCAAGTGGCTTTCATCTTGCTGTATTAATTCAGGTTGATACTGTAAATAGATATTCCTGCTGGCCATGCTAATGACAGCCTTAGGTCAAAAGTCAAAGTTCAAAGGTTTGGGCTTGGGACAGGAGTGCTGGAACCCTGTGGGAACTCATTCTGATAAAAAATAATTAATCAAAACAATAAACAAGGCAAATGATAAACGAGGAGAAATATTAATTAGAAACAAGAACAACAGACAAAACCTTTTAGGGTTAAAAGCCTGTGTTTCTGAAGTGATTGCAAGTGCATGGCTTAGTCTTGCATATCACATCTTCTTTTTAGAGTGCTGTCCTTGCTTTCTTTGGTATTGGTTGTTATATCTATTCTTTTACATCAATGGTTGGTGTAACATGATATGCTTGATACTTATTTTATTGATTTTACATGCTAATTTGTTTTTCTTCCTTTCTCATTTCCAGTCAGAATCTGAAGTCCATATACATTGGAAAGGAGCTGCAGAAATAATCTTGGCTTCCTGCACTCAATGGCTTGACAAAGATGGAGTAGAACATCGAATGGATGGTGATAAGGTTGAAAAATTCTGGTATTAAAATTGTGTTCTGTGGTGATGAAAATGAAGATCTGATGTCTAATCATGTCCTTTTATTTGCAGATAGCGGAGTTTCAGAAAGCTATTGACGAGATGGCGGCAGCTAGTTTGCGTTGTGTTGCGTTTGCATATAGGGTATGTAATGTCGAAGGGGTTCCACAGGGTGAAGAAGAGTTGGAGCAGTGGGCGATGCCCGAGGATGACCTTGTTTTATTAGCAATTGTAGGGATCAAGGTAGGACCTTGTCTTCCTATTTGTGTTTAAATCAACATAAGATTCCTTGCATATACATGAAGGTATATGGATGCTCACATTTATGCATGAATGTGAATTTGCATGGGTGTGCTGGCTTTTTCTTTAGTCACAATTTGTGCGTGCATGTGTGTTTACAGTAATTTGTATTTGTATGTGTTGTATTTGTACATGTTCATGAGTATGTACAGATATTTAAGCATATGTCTGTAATTTTGTAGGATATAAATATTTGAATGTGCATCTTTTCTTGTGTTTGTATGTATTTTAGCAAGTTAAAGAAATCAGTAAGTCTTCAGAGTAGGTGGCAACGCATCTCGGGAGCTATCCAATTTGCACACTAGCATCTCTTATGATAGAGACAGACCTTCCCCCCCTCCCACCTGTCCTCCTCCTCTTCCGTCGAGCCGGCCTTGCCTTTCAGCTAGTCCCTGAGGCGCTCTCCTAGATGCACCTTCATCTTCAAAATCCACACCGGATGAAAGTCCGTGTTTGGAACATCAGGGGCCTCGGCCAGTCCCAGAAACACAGGGCGGTTAGAGAGTTAAGCCTCCAATATTCGCCTTCCATGCTAGCAATCCTGGAATCCAAACTGCTCTCCCCTTCCCTCCCCCAAATCTTTCAAGTCTGGGGCCGTCAATGGGAATTACTCGAAGCCGTTGGGGCCTCAGTAGGAATCTGGGTCATTTAGGACGTGACTCTCCACTCCCTCTCGTCATCTAGGGTAGCAGACTTCTCTGTCACTGTCGCCGTCACTAGAGTATCCAACGGCCTCAATGGAAGTTTTCAGCTGTCTATGGTCCCAATTCCTCGACCCTTTGGGACCCAACTGTGGAACGAACTGGATGAGATCCCTCCCCCCCCCCCCTGGGTGCCTTGGTAGGGACTTTAACATCACTAGGTGGTCACACAAGAGACTCAAACGGTCGTATCTCCCCAGGAATGTTGGACTTCTCCGACTTCATTTCACTGAATGATCTACTCGATATTCCCCTTCAAGGGGCCATTTTCACGTGGTTCCATCATGCATCCTCCCCATCCTTATCCAAACTAGACAGATTCCTTATTAGACCAGGCTGGGATGAGGTTTTCCTTGGTTCTCATGCCCTGGCCCTTCCAAAAAACGCCTCTGACCATAAGCCTATTGTCTTAGATACCCAGCATCTAACCAGAGGGCCCTCCCCCTTCCATTTCGAATTAGCATGGCTCAAGGAACCTAATTTCTTATCCCTCATTCCTTCTTGGTGGGCCTCTTTTGCCCCCACGGTCCAAGGTTGGGCTGGCTTCTGCTTGCAGCGTAAATTGCAGATGCTCAGGAACTCCCTCAAGAGCTCTAGCTGCCAGCTTCCAGGTAACTTTCTAGGCCAAAAGGCTGTCCTTCTCCATTCACTCCAACAGTGGGACCAGCTTGAGGAGAGCATAATGCTTTCCCCCGATGAGAGCCTCTTGAGAACTCAAACTAGAATCGATTCTCAGGCTTTACTCCACAAAGGGGAAATCTTCTGGCACCAACGGTCCGGAGTCAAGTGGCTCAAATGTAGTGACCAAAACACTGCCTTTTTCCTCAAGATAGCCAACTGCCGTGGATGGGATAACATTATCTCATAGATCAAAGTAGGGAACCGAATCTTGGATAGCCTCCCCTCATTGAACAAGCTATCCTTGACTTTTTCAGGGAGCTCTCTGGGCCCCCTCTAGTCCTATGTCTATAATTGCTGGTTTATCCTTCCAATCTATTCCCCTGGACATTGCTGCCAGCATAGAATGTCCTTTCTCCGAGGATGAGACTCTCTCAGCCATTAAGTCTCTTGCCTAAACCGATCCCTGGGACCTGATGGCTTCTCGGTTGTCTCTTTAGTACTTTTTGGGACACCCTCAGACCTGATATCCTTGCCTTTTTCTCTGAGTTCCATGACCAGACCGTCATCCATAAGGTCATGAATGCAACAGTCATCACTTTGATCCCTAAGGTGGAAGGGGCCTAGGAGTTAAAATATTTTTGCCCTATATGCCTCATCAACAGCTTGTTCAAGATACTTTCCAAGGTCCTTTCTCTTTGGCTTAGGGAAGTCTTACACTGTATCATATCCCATAGCCAGGTGGCTTTTGTAAAATATTGCAAAATTCTCGATGGAGTTTTTATTGCACACGAATGCATCTACTCGAGATACTGGTCCAAAACCCTTGGTGTGATCATCAAGCTCGATTGGGAGAAGGCTTATGATGATGTGGAATGAGCCATCTTGGTTGTAACCCTCGGAATGGACTTTAACGAGAGGTGAAGGAAATGGATTCACAGCTGCATATCCAAGCCAACCTTCCCAATCCTTATCAATGGCTCCTTCGCAGGTTTCTTCAGCTCCTCCGGAGGGCTCAAACAAGGAGATTGTCTTTCCCCGTTCTTCACAGTTGTAGCTGATATTTTCAGCAAATCCATTGCAAGGTTGTATGTGAGGGGCTTCTGAAGGGTTTCAAAACCAGGCATCTTGGCACTGTAATCTCTCACCTACAATACGCAGATGACACCATGTTATTCTTCCTTGCCTGCATCTAGCAAATCGATATCCTCCTTTCCTTAAACTATTCGAGTTGGCCACCGGTTTTAGGATAAACATGGACCAAACCCAGTTGCTGGGCGTTCTCACAAATGACCATATCATTTCCCAACTAGCAGACATGTAAAGTGGACAGTCTCCCCTCTACTTATCTAGGCTTACCCCTGTGCATAGGCAAGCCCAAAAAACGCCTTTGGAGCCACTTGGTCAACAAATTGGAGAGTAAGCTGGCAGGGTGGAAAGGCAGGTTCCTTTCCTCAGCGGGTAGACTCACTCTCATCAAGGTCACCCTTGCTAATTTCTTGATATTCTAAATGTCCTTGTTTCGTCCTCCAATGTGGTCGGGCTAGAACAGCTCATGAGAAACTTTCTTTGTTTGGGCGTGGATGGGACCAAAATGTTCCACCTCATTTCTTGGGACAGAGTCTGCCATTCAAACACTAGGACAGTTTAGGCATCCGAATTATAAAGCTGAATAATATCGCCTCCTTCGTAAGTGGTGGTGGTGCATGGCCACTCTGGATAATCAACTTTCGCAAGTGGTCGTATGCTGTAAGTTCTGTGGCAATGGGTCTAACTGGACCTATAGCTTCCCTACCCCTAACATTACCTTCGAGTATTTGGAGATCCATCTCCTGAAGTCTTGCATTTTTTATCACCAACATTTGCTTTCACCCCTGGGAAGGCAACATGATCAAATTTTGGTCAAATACTTGGCTTGACAACACCTGCTAATGGTCTGCTACCTGAGATTGTTTCTTCTGTGCAGGAATCCTTTGGCCTCGGTGGCAGACCAACTTGAGCACACAGGTTCAGCCAGGAGTTGGAACCCAAATTTTAGAAGTCTCCTTGTGGTGAGTGAAGTTGAAGAATTCCTGAATTTAGCCACCCTTCTTCACTCCATCACCTTCCCCATTCATGGTCAAGACTCAATCATCTAGTCCCCAGACTCCTTGGGCCCCTTCTCGGTTTCATCCTTCTACCAGGTCCTCCAACAACCACCCATCTCATCTGAACCCTCTCGGTCTTTGTACTCCAAAACTTAGCTCACCCTTATACCCTCAAAGATCTGATTCTTTACGTGCACGTCTTTGTCTGATAGAGCATTAACCATTGACCAGCTTCAAAAAAGAGGCTACCGCTCCCAAACCACTGTATCATGTTTCTGGCAGAGGAAGAAACCAACGAGCACCTTTTCCACCACTGCACTGTAGCCCAAGCTCTTTGAGCAGCCCTTCTCCAATGCATCGAATTGACCTGGGTAACACCTCTCTCGGTTGCTCAGCTCTTCACCTCCCTACACCGAGCCCCTTGGTGTAAATCTGGAATCCTCCTTTGGAGAGCTTCTGTGGTCGTGAATCTGTGGGTGATTTGGACGGAAAGAAACAATTAGGACCTTCTGAGGCTTCAAAGTCTCTATCGAGGACATCAAGAACAGGGTCCTTTCATCAGTCATTTTCTGGGCTACCAATCACAAATATTTCAAGCATTCATCCTATGCAGATTTCCTCCAAAACTGGCAGGCTTTTCGTTATCTAAAGTCGGTTACCATCTCTCGTTCCTCTTTGTGGAGACTACCTGAGTCTGGTCTGGTCAAACTCAATTTTCACGGGAGCTCGTTGGGTAACCCCGGCCCGGCCGGAATTGGGGGCATCTTTAGTGGCCACCTTTGTCGCACTCTCCTCTCTTTCTCCCTTCCAATTGGGCAGGCCGAGTCAACAACGGTTGATGCCGATGTTCTCCTAGTAGGTCTCAAGAGCTTCAATCCAGCTTGGAGCCCCATTTTGATCATAGATGGCGACTCCAAGAATGTCATTTCCTGGGCTTTGGATCTCACTCCTTGCCTTGGAGATTGCTTTATATCTTTTTGATGAAATTGCCCGTATTTGCAGGGATATACACGTCTTATGGAAGGATATCTGGCACGAGGCGAACTCGGTCGCAGACAACCTCCCTGGAGAAGGAGCCTGTATGAGCAGTCCTTTGGGAACAGCCCAAGAAGCTCTCTGATCTAATGTCCCAAATGCTTGGCCCACCCTTTTTGTAGCTCTGTTCATATCATGCTATATAGCATTTTTTGAGTGCCCCAATTTTTTTGTTACAGTGGGCATGTGTAATTTTGTATAGTGCAGCCACGCTGTGGTCTGCATTTTGTAATCTCTCTTTATCTTAAGACGCTGTTAACTTTATCAAAAAAATAGAAGAAGAAGAAATTCGTGAGTCTTAAAACTAAAGAAAAAATAATTTGAGAGATTTAGAGAAATTACTTAAGACTTCAGCCATGCCTTATCTTTTCATCATAAACTTGGCAGTTGGCTGAGCCAACTCAGGCAAATGTGAGTTTCTAAACCATGTTCCATGCATACACAAACATACACTTAACAGTTTGCATTTATCTAAACAAGATCTATTTCATTCACTATTTTTCTCTCTTGTAATTCTTGTTTTATGTTAGCTGAACTTAACGTTGATTCTGTTTGGTTTACTTCTTTTTGTTGAAACAATTTCTAATGGAAAGAATCTTGCATACAATGTGTAGGATCCATGTCGGCCAGGTGTGATTGAAGCTGTGAGGCTGTGCCAACGTGCTGGTGTAAAGGTAATTGCTGGCTAACCTTTTTTTCTGGTGAGATTTCACTCTCTCAGTTGTCTGGTAGTCAGGAATTGATATGGTTTAACGGCCATTCCAATAGAAACTGTTTTTATTGCAGAGAAGGGCAACTATTTTTTTTTTCTTATTTTACCTGTAGTTTTTTCTTTTCTCCTTATTTTATGGATATTCTTTCATAATCTATTAGTGTAATTAGAGATTTTTGTTTCCATATACCTTGATTTGTTTTTTAATTTCATTAATCCTTACATTTATTGGTTTCATTCATTATCTGTTTTCATTCCTTATTTCTTAAGCACTTTAGACTAAAGCAACATGCACCTTGTGTTTTAACAGGTGCGCATGGTCACTGGAGATAATATTCAAACAGCAAAAGCAATTGCATTGGAGAGTGGGATACTCGACACCGGAATGCCATGTGAACCACCATACATAATTGAGGGAAAAGCATTTCGTAGCTATGATGAAAAAGGCAGGGAGCAAATTGCACCAAAAATAACTGTATGCTATAGACATCTTTTATGGAGTCTTTATTTAGTTATTTCGTGGTGGTTTGGTTTTGTTCACTTTGCACTATTGCAGGACGTGACCACATGCTTGTGCTTGTTTTTTATATGCAGGTTATGGGTAGATCTTCTCCTAATGACAAACTTCTACTTGTGCAAGCTTTGCGAAAGAGGGGGCATGTTGTTGCTGTAACGGGAGATGGTACTAATGATGCTCCTGCTTTGCATGAGGTTTGAACTTTGTCAGTTTTTACTAGATAATTCTGCATACTTTTCTCTGTACCAGTCTGCTGTTTTAAATGGTAGCTTACTACATGTTGTAACCTGAACTTTAGGCAGATATAGGTCTTTCAATGGGTATTCAAGGAACTGAAGTTGCAAAAGAAAGCTCAGATATTATCATTCTAGATGACAATTTTTCATCTGTTGTGAAGGTTAGTATGGGGTCCTGAGCATGTGAAGATCTCCTCTTTATTTTACAAATAGCAGTGTGAGTAATAGATTTTCTCTTCTTGCTGTGTTTATCAGGTTGTTCGTTGGGGGCGTTCAGTATATGCAAATATTCAGAAGTTTATTCAGTTCCAGCTCACCGTCAATGTTGCAGCCCTTGTTATAAACTTTGTTGCTGCTGTTTCATCAGGAAATGTCCCTCTTAATGTGGTGCAGGTTAGTATTTTGGCTAACTCAACTGTTTTATTTTGCTTAGTTTTGTTATATCATTTATTAATGTATTTATCTGTTGCTTGATTTTTTATTTTGGTTTCTATCATAGCTTCTTTGGGTTAATCTTATCATGGATACTCTTGGAGCCCTTGCATTGGCCACTGAACCACCAACAGATCACCTTATGGTTAGAGCTCCAGTTGGTCGAAGGTGAGAGAAGCTTTAATTTCGGAGTAGTGGATGTAGAAGGTTATTTTTGGTAGATCCGTTTTAAATAACTTTATGTACTATTAAGAGAGACATTACCTTCTCTGAAGCAACAAGGGTTAAGCAAGTGGAATGAAGGTCCCAATCAATGGTCAACTCCTCTATACTACTATGACATTCTAGTTAGAGAGCTAGCACTCTCAGTGGACCATATTAATCACCCTCTCTCTAGCCATTATCATGTACATTTTAAGGGAGTGATATGAAGTAACTGTTTGCCCATTTCCTTGATTCTTTTTTAAATGGTGAGAGCCCAACATGACTCAATAGTCAATATTCAATATTCAATTATACACCGTCTTACTGCTTCCAGGATCTCAGCTACTTTAAATGGTGGTGAGAAGTTTTTTGTAGTTCCTACTCTTGACCATTTTTTTGTGTGAGATGTTTTTGTCTTAACATGAATAGTTGTCATTCTTATCCTGTCTTCTCAGGGAACCTCTAATTACAAATGTCATGTGGAGAAACTTAACTGGCCAGGTGCAGTTTCAATTTCCGTGTTTTCTTATTTTTCTCAACTTCTATTTGGGCTGAGTTTCGTTGTGTAATATTTCAGCACAACAATTTGGACTTTTTATTTTTTGTTTATGGTGTTTAGGCTTTGTATCAAGTGGCTGTTCTGCTAATCCTCCACTTTGATGGTACAAGTATCTTACGGCTGAAGAGCAGACCCAGGGCAGAAGCTGATAAAGTGAAAAACACCGTTATTTTCAACGCATTTGTCTTTTGCCAAGTAAGTTATAGGGTCTTGCTGGTAATGAGAGAATTATTTTCTATTTGTAAAGGTTTTGTAGAAAGAGTTTTTTCTCCATGTAGTTTCTTGTGCAAGTCGTGATTATCCTATTACCGGTGTCCTTTCTTTTGCAATATTTGCTTTATATTTGGTTTTCCTTTGTACATAGTTTAGTAATTGGACGCCTGCATAAATGATGATCATTGTATGATGGTTCAGTTTGTTACTTTGTTTCAGGTTAACCCCCCATTTTATGCGTATTAAGTTTTAATTTTTCTTTTCCTTTTTTGTTAATTTTCCTAGGGGATAATGCGTTTAACCTTCTGATTTGCAGGTGTTCAATGAATTTAATGCTAGGAAGCCGGATGAGCTGAACATCTTTGAGGGGGTGTTAAAAAATAAATTATTTATGGGGATTGTGAGTTTCACAGTGGTTCTTCAGGTAAGATCACTTCTCTTTGTTTTAGTTTTTCCATAATGTTTTTGGGTTTTTGCGCTAGAAATCTATATCCATTATATGTCCGACTCCAAAGGGATGTCCAGCATCCATTTCCAATGACATGCAGTGGAGATTACCAGTGGCGAGGGCCATGGTGACATTCACCCAGTTACTGTTATTCGCCACTGTCCTTCACATGAATGAATGGTGGATAGTTCCTGTGAAGTATGTATAATGTTCTTCCATGGCATATGGTCTACTTTCTATTTGTTCTGTTTGTGGTTCAACACGAGCAATCACGCTCAAATATTCTGCTCCAGATTTTGATCATTGAGGTCCTTGGAAAGTTCACTTCTACTGTCAGACTTTCTTGGTATTATTGGCTCATCTGTCTTGCGATCGGCCTCCTTAGGTATGTTGTGTTTCTAATTGATGGTTGGCCCTTTATATTGAATTTCTTCTTCAATTCTTGTTGGAATTTAGTGATTTCTTAATGATTACTTGATTTGTCATGGCTTGATCAATTTACCATATGCTTTCTGTGAATATTAATTAGTGAGACATGGTTTCCGCAAATGTGCATGGGAATTCTTCTTCACTCTCAAAAAAATTCTTATCCGTATGGAAAATGGTTGAATCTTAAAGTTTTTGGATATGATGAAAAAACTCATTGAAGTCCCGAATCTTCTAATGCTCTTTTGGGGGCCGCAAAAAAGAAAATTTCAGCCCGAGTTTTTTTCTTCTTATTTTCTTAGGTTTGTTAAGAGAGTGAAGCTGCCATTGCTTTTTGAGAAAAATAACATGAAGTTCATTTTACCTGCCATGACTTCCAATGAGCGTTCTCGCATGTATGTCTGCAAAAGTTAACAATGGATGGTTCTTGAATAGTTCCTCTCTCTCTCTCT
>NW_006498608.1:6466919-6488440 GCF_000471905.2 Amborella trichopoda | reverse complement strand
GTTCCTCTCTCTCTCTCTCTCTCTCTCTCTCTCTTTTTCTCTCCCCTCGTATACAACTAAGTCGGTATCATTTCTTCCTTAGTTGGCCCCTGGCTTTCATTATAAAGGTGATTCCAGTTCCTGCAAGACCAATTGGGGAGTATATTCGCAAGAAGCAACACACTCCGCTAGATGCGCTTTCACCATCATCTGGTATTCATTCTTGTGATGCCTAACCTTTCACAGTTCTCTAATTTAAGGATGATAGAGAAATTTATAAAAAATAACTATGAGATGAACTTATCTAACAATTGAATTTTTTTGTTCAATTTCAAAAATCTCATAAAAGTACATTGATCATATGTTACAATAGTTGATATTTTAGGTGTATTTTGATAAGTTTTTCTTGATTATAAGAACAATTTTTATCTAGGGACAATGATATCTACCTCCTTCCCCCAAATTTCTATCCCTATTAGCCCCTTGAGTTCATCAAAATCCCATGTACCCCCTCAAGTTTAAAACTTTGAGACTATTTGTCCCCGCAATTATGTTATTCTTTGTTCTTTTTACAACTTAGATCTTTTTTTCTTACAAAATGCCACAACCATCCATCAGTCAACTCCATTCACTTTCTCTTCTCTTTGCCCAAAACCAATCTTACCTCCGTGGACCCCACTCTACAAATTTAGACTTTTATTTTTTTTAATATTATGACCTATTTTACAATTGCATCAATATCTTTTGAACTTGAAAAATGATTAATCAAGATCGTAATTATTATTGTTAATAAATTATTATTATTATCTATTCATTTATTAAATTAATTTATCAAAATACCTATAGGAGATGAATTATTTAACAATTAATATATTGTTGTTGTTATTATCATTATTATAATAATAATTATCATTATTGTTATTATGATCAATGCAATTTGTATATCAAGTCACAAAAAAAAATATAGATAACTAATGTGTGGGTTTAGCATTTTGTATAAAAAAAAAAGATCAAATTTGTAAAATGGACAAAGAAAAACATAATTGGGGGGCTAAAGGTCTCAAAATTTTATACATGAGGGGCTACAAGGGATTTTGGTGAACGCAAAGGGTTAATAGAGATGGAAATTGCGAGGGGGTAGAGGTCATTTTCCCTTTAATCTATACTTACTTTGATATAATATTATAATTCCCTTATATTATTTACTTTTTATGCATCTTATTCTAATTCCGAAACACTGTGGTGGATCGTCCACCCCGCAAATCTGTTTCAGATTGTCAATCCAGAAAAATATTAAAAATAAAAAATTAAAATAGGGATTAGTTGGGGTGGATTTGGTGGGGATTTAAGAAAGCGATAGGATAAGCTTTTAAAATAAAGGAAAAAAAAAAAAATTATGAAAGGGGGTTTTAGAGAGGGCTGATTCCCAATCTGCATCGGCTGGTTTTTAAATACTGCATCTCACGATTTTGACTCTGTTGTTCAGCACATGGAGAGAACTGAAGGCCGGATGGTGGCTTACACTGAAGTCCTTTTCACATGAGATTGTGTCGAGTAGAGAAGGATTGGGCTTCTGTGGTCTTCTGGTGGTGGTTCTTGTGTGACTGCCTTTTATGTTTGAAGTGAGTGCATTTTATGTTTATTATAGAAACTGTTTTCTTTTTCTTGCTTAACATCATCCCGTGATTGAAGTTCAACACGCCATCCACTAATTTCTGCTTACTCTAACTCAAGATGTATAGATATTTTCTCATAAATGTAAATGGATTTCAGATTTTTTTTATTTCTTTTCCCCTTAAATTTTGATTTGTCAACTTTTCGTCGAGAATTATATAGTTATTGGGTTGACACATGTGATGGTGGCAGGGGTTTAATAAGGCTTTTGTGGTTTGGATTTTGAAGTGAGAACTAAATGCTCAAATGTAGACACATTACAGAGAGAGTTACAGAGAGAGAGAGAGAGAGAGAGAGAGAGAGAGAGAGAGAGAGAGAGAGAATGCACGTTGCGTTAGTGACTTTGAGAGAGAGCCCCAATGCACATTGCGTTGAGTTTTAGAGAGAGTACCACATTGGAGGTTCTTAGTAAGCTTGAGAGAATGTGTGCTATGAATACACATTGTTTAGTAAGCTAGAGAGAGAGAGACCGCTACAATACACAATGTGTTGAGAAATTGTGTACGAAATTGTACATTGTGTTATATGCGGTGAAATTTACATATAATCTTGTTTTATTTTTAAGTTTTAAAAACAGCATCTTATGTTTCATATTTTACCATGAAATCCTTTTTATAGAACATAATAGTGTATTTTAATTATTATTTTTATGTTCAAATTTGGCATGTCCATACTTTTTATTATTTTTCATTTATTAAAACTATTAAAAATAATTTAAAAGAAATAGAATTATCAAAATGCCTTTATACTATTTGGGGATAGTTTGGTGTTTTTATTTGTCTCAACTTAATTTTTTAACATTATTTTATAACTGCATAAAGGTGAGTATAGGTACGCACGAGCTGATACCAAATCTAAAGATAATGATATAAATTTGAGTAATGATCCTACGAGACCCTTTCATATTTACGTGTGCAGGATATTAAAGGATCATCATTAAATTTAGTACAAACATCTAAAAAAAATTATGTTTGGGAGATCTGTGTTAAATTTAATAGTGATCTGAGTCTTATACATATGAGTTTAGGAGGGTCTCATCGGATCGTTACTCTATAAATTTACAAGGGTGTGGTTTCTATAAGGTTGCAACTTTCTACAATAGTGCACTTCCAAATTTCTAGATAATGTATTGCAAGATGTATTATTTATGGGACTCAAAATTTTTATTTTTTCATATACATACATCTCGATGTTGAGATGATCACTTAGAGGTCTTTCCAACATTTAAACAACATTTTTCGATGGATTTTTGATGTGCATCTTTAATTCTACATTTTAAGGTTGATATAAACTTTTTCTAATTTACAATACATTATATTATCAAAAAATAGGACCTCGAGTGTAAAATATAAATATGAGATTATTTTTAGGAAAAGGTTTATATAAGGATGCAATGTTATAATGTAGAATTATGGATGCACCTCAAAAATTTATCAGAAATGGTAGTTTTAATGTTGAAAAAACCTTTGATTGATCATCTCAACATCGAGATGTATGACCATGAAAAATAAAATGATTTTAAGTCTCAGAAATAGTGCATTTTATAACATATTATCTACACCGTCCATTTTCAAGATTTTTATATGTTTATAGATCTACTTGATTTTAACCATTTCTAAAATTTAAAATTTTATAATTAGATATAAAAATAGATTTTGAGATAATCCTAAGAACATTTTACATCAAAGTTGTATACCATGATAAAATTTGAAGGTGCACCCCACCTCTACAGCTACGGATGCATCCGCATTCTAACTGCACCCTTATTTTTAAATATCAAAATAAAATAAAACTTAGAGGGAGAAGAGAGAGAGAGAGCCACGTTACACATTGCATTACAGATACTCCTCCCCTCTTTATAATCTATTTTTTATTTTTTAGATGGGTTTTGGACTTTATTTTCTAAGAGTCTTACATCAAGATCATTAATACGTCGAAATAAATAAATTTTCAAACTAAAATTGATAATTTTTTAAAAAAGATTAGAACATTGGATTTTCTTTTCCTTTTGTTTTGTTTTTGAGGAACCACCGGTTTAAATCCATTTTTAAGGTAGATGTTTTATGCAAGGGGCACGAATATAGGATTGCACTCCCGACCTCATAAGATACTTCTCCTTTTATTTTATTTTTTTAGGTCAGCATCTAGGTTGAAGAAGTTATATTGTCAACCTCTAGGGTTGAAAGAACACTCCAATACTCCTAGAGAGGCGAATAGAGGAAATGTTCTTGCAAGAAGGTCTTTTGACAAAAAATAAAATAAAATAAAGGATGAGGTTTCCATAAGGCTTAGGCTATCCAAAAACCAAGTCAAGCCTCACCTTAAATCCTCTTCTAGAAAGTATTTTCGGCAATAAAAATCTTTATAATTGCTTTAAAATTAATTTCCAACACCAACAATAAAATTTGAAACTCAAAAAATGATAAACACCTATTTTTAAAACAAAATGGATAGTCTAGATAATTTGTTACGATATACACTATTTTTAGAGCTTGAAATCTTTTTTTTTTTTCACAACCATAGTTTAGTCTAGATAATTTGTTACAATATACACTATTTTTAGAGCTTGAAATCTTTTTTTTTTTTTCACAACCATAATTTTCAATTTGAGATGATCATTTTCCAATACATGACTTGCAATTTTTTATAAGTTATAAAAGGAAGATTTACTTATTTTGACAGGGCTGTAGCCCTATCAAACCATTTTCCAAAAATAAAAAAGCTAGTCATGGCCACTCTACTAGGGCTAAGAAAGCAAAGTTCAACAAAAAAAAAAAACAGGTCAGTTTAGATTGAAATCAAGGATCTCAATTCTAGTGAGTCAAGACCATCAGAGGGTCCGATTTTGAGTGATTCGGCAATTCCGAGCCTAAGTCACCTGTTTTTTAATCACTTCCTCTTTTCTCTATGGTAACTTAATTCAAAATGGGCACGTATACTCTTCTACCCCAGTCACAAGAGGATTTTTTTCAATCTAAATCTTCAGAAAGACGGAAGGGTTATTCTCAGAAAATTTGTTTTTGAAATTTGAGTTTTCTAACACTTATTCACCATCTAAAAATTAGATGGCCTCTATTTAATAGCATGACATTATTTTTTTTAAGTACATAGATGGTACAATTTGGAAATGTTTTTTTATTGAGGTTAATATATGGGTTGAAGATGTTACATCCTCAAATTTGAGGTCCTAAAATTAATTCTAGACTGGGTTTTAACTGGGTTAGCAAATAAACAATATACTCATGCAAGAGTATAATATCTTTTGGCTTTCAAAATTTGGCATTAAATGTTAAAAAATTGTTCCATGCATTGCATTGGGGAAAGCATTTCAACATTTGCGTCGGAGGTATAGAGCATCCATCTTAAAGATGGACACAAATGGGTGGTCCATCTAAAAACAATTGAATCTAACAGTCTAATTTTTTTTGTTTATAAAATTACTATTTTTAAGTTTTAAAATCAATTTATCTTTATATGCATAATCTCCATATTAGATATTGTCGTTCATTAAAAATTGAGTCCAAAAATCAATCTCAAAAATAGATTCTTAAGAGGTGACTCATTTCTACATGGACTCATTGAAACAATGTTCTTAAGTATTTTAGTAGATTAATATAAGGAAGAGGCTTATATAAGGTGACCATTTTTTTTTTTTTGACAAATGCTAAGAACTTTTATTTATAACACTATCCAATGAGGATTAAAAACAGAGAGAGATACATAAGGTGACCACCTTATAGAAGTAAGGCGCTCAGCTAAATTTTATTGAAAGATATAGTTTCAATGGGAACCTTCCACTAGCATGAAAATCCATCTTCCACTATTATTACAAAATCTAAAATTTTAAAAGCAATTTAAATTAAACATATCAATAAACACTAAAAAATCTTGAAAATAGATAATTCAAATAACTTGATGAACTATTTTTAAGATTTCAATTTATTTAATTTTCCCTTATACCGATGATCAATCAGAAGGTTTTCTAACTTTGAAACAATGGTTCCTAGTATATTATTGACAGCTTACTATTACTTTTATAGTGTAACTTTACATAAATTTTTTAAAGTAGGAAACACTTCTAGAGGGCCTGTATAATATGATCCATGTTCTCATGATAACATCATCCAGCGACAAAGTGGACCCCATGAAACTTCCATCAATTTATTTACACGCATTGTTGTTTCTTCATCATCACCATACATTGCATTTGATATAGGAAATTTGTTTATACAAGGTCGCAATTTTTAAATACAGAATTAAAATGCACCTAAAAAATCCATCATAAAAAGTTGTTTTGATGTTAGAAACCCTTTAACGAATCATCTCAATATCGAAACGCATGAATATGAAAAGAAAAAAAATTAAAGTATTAAAAATAGTACATCTTGAAATACATTATATAGACCGTCCATTTTCAAGATTTTCAATTATTTATAGATTGACTTGAATAGAACCATTTTTGGAGTTTAAGATTTTGTAATTAGAGATAGAAAATAAATTCTCAAACAATCTGAAGAATTTTTTTCACCAAAATCACCATCATATAATTTTTTCCCAATTAATTAAAGTCAAGTACACGAATCCTGATCTATCATTATACTACATTAAAAGTCATACCCACAATGAGGTCATAAGTTTTTATATCTTTCGAACTACTTCCAACTACATCCTTTTGAACCTACCCCTTGCCTTTTTAAATCCTACTTGAACTAACACCTCCGAACAAATGTTGTTCTTGACCGGTCCCACATAATCAGCCCACCTAAATCTACTATCATTTTATCACCTATTTTACAACAAAATTATGTTTATAATAAAATTTAGAGGTACACTTTGATTTGATTGTTTTAGGTCCCTTTATAATAAAATTTGGAGGTACTCCTTAATTTGATTGTTTAAAGTTGCAACATTATAGAAACCACACCTTTTGATAGACCAATGTAACCCACAAGGTCATGTTGTCATCAGGACCATATGAATCATACTCTTTTCACCTTGAAGTATCAAACAAACATGCATTTATGTTTTTTTTTTTTTTCTTCTACTAAGATTAATTAAGTTCTAGAAATAAGAAAAGGGGGTGGCTTGTATAGAGTGTCAATCGTAAAGGACCTCTAAAGCTTACTAAAAGATTCCATTCTACTGCCAGAAACCCTTATGATGACCTAAAAGTCCATTTTCAAATCAAATTATGAAATTTAAAACTCCAAAAATGATACAAATTGAGTAGATCTATAGACACTTAAATTTTTTGAAAATGAATGGCCTAGATAATATGTTATCAAATGCACTATTTTAAAATTTGAAATCGTTTTTTTTCCATATCCATACATCTCAAGTTAGAGATTGATCAATGTAGGATTTTTCGACTTTGAAAGAACCTTTTAAGGTGGATTTATGAGGTGTACTTTACTTCTAACAAGTTTGTTGACAGCAATCATGCATATAGTTTTACATATCAATGCAAAAAAATATGTACCTTGTCTTCGGCACAAAAAAAGAAAGAAAAAAGGAAAATCCATGTAAATATGTATCTTGACTTGGCTCCAAAAAAAAAAAGAAAAAAAGTCTCATGGGAAAATATATTCATATAAGGTTTTGGTGGAGGCAGCAATGAAAATGGCGCATGGCATGCTCAACTGTGGGTGCGTAGCGACCACTGCAATATGCTGGTGATTCAAGGCCCTTTTGAACTCCTTCACACAGTATGATGTCTTCCATCTAATCATACACTTGGTCTCATCACTCATTAGTCAAAATCATAACTTGTGAAGATACTAAAAGGGAAACGTCTCGAGTCCCCAACAACATAATTTATGTCTAAAGGCTTAACTGGTTTTTGTCAAGCTATAATTAATATGTGATAGCAAACGGCTATATGTTTCATGATATATATAAATTCCATGTGTGGAGATGCATAGAAGCTCGCTTTTATTGCAAGCAAAGGAAAAGTAGAGCGAGTTTTTTATGTTTTTATGAGCCCGGGACTGACAATCCTAGTAACAAGCCGACAATAATGTCGCGCATTACTTGAGGCTTGATAGGAACAAGTAGCGCTAGCCCTTAACATTGTCATCAGCTTGTTGCTAGCCATTTGATCTCGATGCAAGGTGTCAGATCAGTCCCCATGCACATAAATTACCCGGGAAAATACATCATATTGATATTGTCTATGAGTATACTTTCCATGAAACAAAGTGAATCCAAACTTTTGTGCATTGGAGGTACCTGCACTCTCTCACTTTCCTCTAGGCTTCTTTCAATAAAAGCTTTGTCATCCTGGGCATAGGAAAAATGTAGTATCAAGAATCAATGGCTAAATATGGGAAATCCACCAACAAAATGCCCTATCATGAGGCTTTTATTATGACCAAATTTACAGTGCCATTACTTCTTGCATTGGATACTAATAGCTTATGAAAATCAAACCGATACTAGATTGAATTGCTTCATAATTGGGAAAATGGAACAAAAAAAGAGAACTAAAATAACATAAGACCACATTACCTCAATCATTCTTGTAAAACTTCAATCGATGTTGTAAGTGTACCACTTGTAAAATTATATCTTTGATATAATTTAACGTATTAATATTGTACATATTGGATATATTATACTTCAAATATATTGTATTAGTATACATACATAAAGTTATATTATATATATATATATATATATAAGATTTCCTAAGTTTACAAGATTCGATATTCATAAGTGTCCTAAGAGTATCCAATACCAGTTAAAAATTTGCACTGTATTTATACTGTTACATTAGCCATAGTGAAGTATCAGGGTATTTCTAGAGATGGTCATTCCAAGATCACTACTTGAAAAATAATAGTTTCCTAAGCATCGAGGCATAATGACCACCCACCAAATACACCAATCCTTGTAATAAAATTAATAAGAAGTGCTTAGAATGGCTGAGAATCCAGGTATATAGTTTCCATTCTCACTATTTGGGAGATGTTCTAGATGCAAATTTTCCATGTGCAATTTTGATCATCTTAGATGAAAGTGAAACCTAAGTCTTGCCTTTAATGAACAATCTAAGAAGTAGTCAAATATGACTTGACATTTATCGAATCCCAATGGTAGGACTAGATTTGTATCCATCCATGGTCCATACCTACCAATAAGAGAACAAAAAAATGCATAAGATTCAATAAAATGGATCATAGAATGTAATGGGATACAGCATAGAAACGGAGAATATTGAGGCGATTACCTGTTGATCATAAAGTTTGGGTAAATGAAAGCATACATTGCTTTTGATCCAAGTCTATCAAAATCCTTTTTGCTTCCCTCTTGTATACCTTCGCATGTCTGAATGCTAACCTTCTCAAAAATCTGAACAAGCAATAATCCTTAGCTAGGTAAATAGAAAGATCAGTCATCATATGAAACCACTAGTATATAGATCAGTAATATAAACAAGTTTATTTGAAATTTCGGAATGAATATCAGAATTCATATAAAACATACAGTGTGGTCTGTGATGAGAATTCCCATAGCAACCGGATAAGTTAATGTTATCAACTCATTGTCATGCCTTGATGCATGCCAAAAAAGAAACAAACTTTAATGATGTAAAAATCAACTAGTCATATTAGCAAAATATCATTAGGTAAATGGCATACATCTATGGAGTATGTCTGGAGATTGAGACCAGATGCAAGAGCTGCATGAGCATATGGAACATGGTATCCCCCATCCAAGTAATTGTCACAGAATACCTGCATGAGGTATGAGCAAGGAAGCAAAAGATATTATGAATGTATTGGCAACAAATTATTATTTGCTATGGTATTTTGGTTTTAAATTATGCATATTTTTATATAAAATATGTTATATAGAAAGAAAACAGTCCCAAGATATAATAAGATCTGCAGATGACAAAAACAAACTTGCCACTGATTAGCCAGAAAAGGATGGTTTATTTTTTCTTTAAAACCAAAAGATTCAGGAAAAGATTGCGAAATAAGACCAGAGTGATGCATGTTAAACAAAGCAATATATTGTTCTGAATATAAATGTTCAGAATCTAGTCAAACCTTCCAGTTACAGTTGATGGAATATTCGCGTCTAGCAACATGGGGGAGCGAAAGGTCAACCCCATTGGTGCTCAAAATCTCTGAGCAACTGCCAAGCCATTCCTCTGCCACTCTTTTGCAGTTCTCATTTGCTGAATTCGTATTACTACTATCCATATTTATCAGTACAAATGGCCCCAAAGTAGCCACATTTATAGGTTGAAGCCCATAATCCTATTCACAAAGGCAATAAAAACAAGTCATAAAGGAACCATGAGGTATAACATATTGAAAACATGAAATCTTACGGCCTTAAAAATCATTACTCACATGTACATTGAATTTCTGAATCCCAGAAATTCGAGTAGCCTTGAGTAGTCTACCATCCAACCCATAGGTCCATGCCTGCGAAAATATGCGTCACCATCCAAAGTAAAATTCATCATGTAGGAACACGGTTACATTAATATCTCATTTGTTTGCCCTGACTTTCAATGATATTTATTTAAAATACAAGTAATGCATGAACTTTTTTTTCATGTCATTTTTTTTATAAATATATAGAGACGCTATTTTTTTGGATAAATATATGAAGATGCAGTACTGTCATATGAAGGACAGTTGGTTCTAGAGATCTGTGTTTGGCAACAACGACGGCTTTGTAATCCTAGCAGAGGCAACAAAACTGATGTGGTGGGTCCATTCCCCTCTGAGGGTGGTCGGAATTGAGAGGTTAACATTTGCAGATAGCATTCTTACAGGGAACCATACCCAAAATGGAAGCTTCAAATGCCCCAAAGTATGTATGAGGTGAAGGAATGAGGGGGATGAAGTAGAGTTCAAGTTGTAAGTTAAGTGCCCATGGCCTTCATATGTGAATGGATGCTATGGGTAAAACTTGATTTCGCTGGTGTGGGCTTTGCAAAAAGACTCTAAAATATACATGACAAGGTGCTGAATCCAAACATTTTATCACTTACGATAAATAGACACATCCACGAAAATAAAAAAATAAACAATTAAATTTCATCTATTACATGGAAGGGGAGAACATGTAACTAATATTATGATGGAAGCATCATACTACGAAGTGATCATGACATTCACATCTTTATTTAGCATCGTTCTTCATAGCAGAATATTGGTTTAGATTCAAATCCCAAATCTATTTCCTCAAATACTTGTTACATATAACCCTCCTAGATAATAACATATGAAAATAAGTTTTGTATAAGCTTGCATGGCAATTACTGATGATTGCCGTCTTATTCTGGCAAGCAAATATGCACACACCCAAATTAGAATTTTATTCCATGCACCAGCATCAGTTGGCTCTTTAAAGATAAAAAAAAAGATACAAAACATGGTTGTATCATCAGGTGATCAGCCTCTTCAGATGTGAATGGTTGCAAAGCTAAACATATAATGGGTGATATAGCAAACATAGTTTTCTAAGAAGGTATGGACCCATGCACTACATTGCTAGGCCTAATTGATTTTTACAAGTGCCAACATAAACAATGATACAAGGAATTCAAACTCATGAAGCACACATGAGTGAACCTGTAACTGAGTTATAAAAATGATATTTCACTAAAAAGCATCATCATCACTCACATGATAAGGGCAGACAAAGCAAGACTTTTGACCACAGCCTGAAGCAAGAAGAGAAGCATGATGGCGACACACATTGTGGAAAGCACGAAGGTCTCCATTTGCATCTCGACAGATCACAAATTGTACACTTCCCAATCTGCTTTAATATCTGATTAGTTATCATAGAATAAAAAATAAATTAAAAAAAATGTGGTTTTAAATATTCCAAATACACAACAACAAGATAAACAAACTTAAGTGTTAAATTGGCTATAATTCTACCAAAACCAAATTCAGCGCTATTTCACAAGGATAATTAGTGCCATAGTCATCTTCGACGAACTCTATGATATAGCTTCTTCAATTCTGGTTGATAAAGATTGAAAATACCTTCCAGTGAAGAAATCATGGCTACTCTTGACTTGTTCAACATAGCCTACAAAAGACAGAAAATAATGTTACTCAGAGGCATGTGATTTATCAAAAGGGTTCCACCATGATTCACCATCTTAACCTCATTTGACAGTAGCCTTTTGTAGACTTTCCGCATGATCAGAATACGTGGAACGAAGGAAATTCCCTACAGAAACTCTAGCAGATGAAAATTACTGAGATGAGTTATAAATAATATGATTGGTAAAGAAATTTAGGAACTTAAAGGTGGGAAAAACAACTTAGAAAACTCCTTCATGCAAGTATCTCTACTCAGTAATTGGAACAGCAGACAATAGCAATGTATGAAAACACGGAAAAAGAGAACAGCAAGGATATGAAAACCAAATCCCCAAGATATTGAGAAGAAAAAAACAAAAGGAAAAGAATTAGGCTCCAGTATGACCAAGAACTCAAGGACGTCAAACAAATAAATGATAACTTGCATCAACGCATTGCAACACATATTCAAAATGAGGACCTCATTTTACGAGATTAACAACCAACTTACCCAAGAATTAGGAAAATGAACATGTAAAAACTTCAAATTATGAGATCAATATCCAAACAACAATTCCTGTTCTTCTTTAAATAGTTACTTATATCATTATTATTATTAGAATGTTAGAACTTACCAAATATTCAAAAGAGAAAAGTATAGGCATACCAAATGATGGCAAGATGCTCTAGCTTGATTGATTATGAGAATTCACTGATATGCATTGCATGAGGAAACAAACCAAGTAAATGAAAATCCAACAAATGGGTTTTGAACATCAAAGAAACAGCAATTAAGTTAATGCCACCTATCAGAGTAAAGCTCAGATGACAATAGCATACACCCACGCGATTTTCACCATGCTAAAAAACCTCGGTAATCATTTAATTTTTGCAATATCCAAAAGAGAACCGAGGAAACTGAGGAAAAAAGAAAGTAATTCATATCAAATAGACTTCAAATTAGTCCAAAAAATTAATGAAAATAGAGAAAAATAAAAGACTAAGCAACAAACTTATCGAAGGCCAATAAATTTATGATATTCTTCAACTAAAATTTGGGCCTCGAATGGTCCAACAACAAATATCAAAGTCCTTATACTTCGGCCATGAATTTCATTAAATCTCCAATGATAGTAATCATTCACACGAAAAAAAAGAGGTTCAGTTGAAAAGGAACAATACTTTCCCGACGTAATTTCAAAGACTGAGAACAGCTAAATATGGAAAAATATATGGAAAATATCTGAAACTTCTCACCAGACAAGACAGCTGGATAAGAGAGAGAGAGAAATGAGCTGAAAGTCAAAAGGATTATACCTACTGCTTGCCATCCTTTGTAAAAAACCTTCTCCAATTCTAGGGCATAAAATGAAGGATCAGTGTACCATGAGCTTGGTGGAGTGAAGGCCTCTTCTAATGGAGTCTTAGGGTCAAAAGATTCAATTAAAGAGCGAAACTTGCCTCTATCTTCTCTCAATGAAGAGAGAGAGGAGGAAGAAGAGAGAGAAGAAGAAAAAGGGATCAATTTAGAGAGAGAAAATCTGGTTTTAAAAGAATACAGTTTCAATGGAGGGAACAGTTGCTGCGAACCAAGAATCGACGACCTCAAAACCTCCATTAAGACGCTCTGTTGAGCTTGCGGGACTCTCAGCTTTTAAGTCCAACCGAAGATTTACATCACTGTTCAAAATTTTCAAGTGAAAACTTGAAAATTGACGGTCTAAAAATGCATTAAAAAATAAACTATTTTCAAAATTTGAAATCCATTTTTTTCTCATGTCCATGTATCTTGATGTCGAGATGATTAATTTGAGGATATTTGGGCATCAAAACAACCTCTTCTAGTGAAATTTTTGAGATAGGGTCTTATTTGATTGTTTAGAGCCTCGGCTCTATATAAATTTTTCCCTTAGTATTAATTATAAATTTAAAATTTAATTAAGACCGAGTAGATCCATATAAACTTTCAAAAAATTGATCCAGATGACTTGTTACAAGATGTACTACTTTTATATCTATGAACTTCCATGCACACTTTTCTCGATTCCAAATAAATATCAAAATTCTCTGATGAGAATATTATATATATTCTATTATCTCAATGAAATCTTGTTAACTTTCAAAAAAGAAAAAAAGAAAAAAGAAAAGAAAGAGAGAATAGTTCATATTCTAGGTTTGAAACTCAAAGAAAAGTTTTGATATTTCACTCGAGCTACTTGAGTCATATGACATATATATATCTTTTTCAATGAAAATAATATATTATGTTCTTATCATTTGGCTCAGCCTACTTAATTGACGCTAAATTATCATAAGGAAAAGGTTTACATAGAGCCAAAGCTCAAAACAATCAAATTAAAGCCCACCTCAAAACTTCTGCTAGAAGAGGTTTTGATCTCAAATATCTTCAAATCGATCATCTCGACGTCAATATACATGAACATGAGAAAAAAATGGATTTCATGTTTTAGAAATAGTACATCTTGTAATGTATTTTTTTAACATCAATTTTCAAAATTTTCAAGTTTCCATATATCTGCTTGAAGTTTTAAATTTTATGATCAAAGATGAAAATCTATTTTAAGGCTATTAAAAAGATTTTCAATATTAAAACCAACATTTCTCGACACCATTTGAAGTTGTGCTTTACTTTTGATTGTTGCTCTTTACAAAACCACGCCCTTATCAAAATCACTTTTGCATGATCAAGACTCTAAACCCAAAAAAAAATAAAAGCATTTTGGATGTTTGCACAAAATACTTGAAATGGTACTCGACTTAAATTATCTTTTCAAAATGACCACTTTTTTAGATAAATTAGTTGATCATGAAAGGTTGTTTGACATTAGAAAGTTAAACTAGGGAATAAGTTACGAGTGATATATTTCTAGTTAGATAACCGAAATTTAAGGATTTTAATATGAACGATTGGCATTTAAAAATGGCCCAACGTTATTGCTCAAATACCTTACCCCTTTAAGAAGGATAAAAGTAAAAAAAGTGCTTGAATTATAAAACAATAAACTTGTCTATTGCAAAATGGATGTTCATGATGAAGTATCATAATACTTTATTACCAGCTCAGAGGGTAACCAGTCCAAGGGGACCACATTAGTTTTTTTTTGTTTCAAAAGGAAAAAAATCAAAAGAAAGGTGCCTCAATTACAAAAGAAGCTTGTCTATGTTAGCATTTGGATATGTATGACATATCAATACGGATAGGTATCTTTATGGATATTTATCCCCTGATAAAATTAGGTTAACAGTCTCTAACACACACAAAAAAGATTTACAATAAAGTATTTATTTCCTTTAAATAGTTAACTTTATATAATAAAGTATCTAATCATAATCCTCATTGTTTTAGACATTTTCATACATTAATTACCAGCTAAGTAGAAAATTAGTCAAATGTTGCTACATACATGGTGCGGTCCATATAAGTTGGCAACTTTTTTTCGTAAAAGTAAATTGTGATACTTTGTACTATCAATTTTAATTGTATAGTGTAGATTTAAAACGTCTTTCAAAACATTAAAACGTACCACATCTTTTAAAATAATATCAAATTTATATTGTTTAGATAGTGTGGACGATGTATATTACTACAACTTTACTTTACAAGTAAAGTTGCAACTTTATATAATCCTTTTCCGGGTTAACATGCAATGTGTGACTAGCAAAGGAGAGCTTTTGGCAATGAGTTAAAAATAATGTTAAGCATTAATTGGTATACATGCACAAGGCTAGATAGTCATATTTGAAAACGGCCCAAAAGTTATATCATACAATAATTTATTTGCAATAAAAATAATAATTGATAGTAATATGTGACATTGTTGTCGACACATTGACAACTATTTAACAACTATCTGAATGTAACAGCTATTGTACATTGAATAAATCACCCAACATAAAAAATTTATACCATTGGAAAGGCTTCGCTCTATACACATGGTATCATAGCATGCAATGCATGAAGTATATTTGAAACAAACTATACCCAAAAAAAAAAAAAAGAAAAAAAGTATATATGAAATATAATTAAGACCATTTAAAAAGTTTTGTATGCCATGCTACCATTTGCGTTTCCTAGAGTTTCATAGCACTCACTTAACTGCCAAATATCAACAATAGACAGTTGGGGCATGCTCTGCCTCTGCTCAAAGTCGATTAAATTTTAATGGACTTTGAGTGGGTGAATCAACCGTCCATTGTCATATCTGGTAGTTAGGAAGGTGGGTGTGCTAGAAAACTAAATAATAGTATTCAAACCGTTTGGGAAAAAATCGAAGGACACCACACCTTTCACAAATGGCCCCGGTTTCTATGCGGTCAAGCCTACATATATAAAAATGCGGGCCTATTAATAAATCTATTTTTGAGATGGATTTTTGGACTTAATTTTTAAAGACTAAAAATAATTATTCTAATAAGAAAACATTTGGACTATTAGTTTCCATTATTTTTAGATGGAACACCTACTTGCATCGATCTTTAAGATGGATGCTTTACACTTTTTGGATCGCATATGTAGTCATGCGGTCCAGCCCGCATGGAACAATTTTCCTTCACAAATTTGGCTCAATTACTAAAAAATGGCACAAAAATTATAACTATTTATGATTTTAACCCTATAAATTCATTAAAATCAAGAATAAGATCACCTAAACTTGAAGACCCACTCATGAACTTGGCTCAATTTTGTGGAGTGCTCCAAAGTCCAAAGGAAAAAGCCCACAGTACGACCATTTAGTATAACATGAAAAGGCCAAAATCATCCCCAGCCATTTGTGAAATTGGGCCGCATGGGTTGTACCATTATCATGCTCCAGTTTAGAAAAATATTTCTCAAACTTCGTGCAGAGAAACGACATCCCAACCATTCGATTTTACATCCGGCAGCTTGAAGTGTTTATGACCTTTGTCTATAAAAGATACCAGACTCATTGTAAACAATCTCACAAACAAAAAGAACAAGAAAAATAACAATGTTTATAATGAATTCTTCATTATGAGAGGCAAATGAAATGTGAAGATCCTGCTCAGATGTTACATATTACAGCAACATTCATAGACTGTTGGTACAGTATAACACACACAATTACAACTTATTTGACTTCTTATGAACTTTCTAAAAAGAAATAATAAAAAAAAATACTGATTTGTTTTTCACAAACTGGCAGTACAATATGAACTCTTTTGTATATCATTTTTCTGCACACTCAAAGCTTGACTTGGGGTCCGTGGACCATGTTGAATTTGAATAACGGTCCCTAAAACCCAGTGTTTCACACTCAAAGAGAAAGAAAAGGAAAAGGCTGAAGCCCATGTTTCTAAAGAATTAACCATGAGAGAAACGCCACTATGTTTGTCGATGATTTTAGCAGAAACATGAGTAAGCGAGGTGACTCTTTTGGGATACAAAAGCCGACAAATAATCCGTGGCCGAGGTAGAAGTGGAGGATCCATTTGGTACCAGAATCTGAGTTTTTCCATAAGGTATTCTCTGGCCTGCAACATTGGCATAAAATAAACCAGAAATGGCAGGGACAAAGACGTCGCTTCTCGAGCAAATATGGAAGTCGAGGGCTTTCTCCAAACCTGGGCTTCCTGATTTGAGGAACTTGTCCTTTTTCTCTGCAGGGATGATGTTTTCCTGCAAAAATGAAAGGGAATTGTAACCTCTTCAGATGGTTATGGACAAAGGAATGGAAAAATCAGAGTGAGAACAAGAACATCCGACTTTCCAACAAAGCTGCTTTTCTTTAGGAGCAATTGACACAAACATGAAGCCATGGGCAAAAGTTTCAGATGAATACAAGCCAAATTTTGATTGACAGTCACTTATGACCCGTACGTAAGAAAAATATGCAAACATCCGTATACCGACATTATACCTGAATTTCAGTGGAAATTAGCTAAATCTAGGGAGCATTTATTCATTGTTTGGGAAGGCAAAGTGAGATTGAGGACAGGGGTTTCCTTATTTAGTTGCACAATCTTTTAACAAAACACTTTCTGAAAAATCAGTTATCAAGCTAGGAAGGATTTCCAAACCATCAGTTAAAAAATTGGTTTTCTAGGGAAATGATTTATAAGAATAGAGTTGGAAGATTGGAGGTAACTAGGAATATCCAATTGCTCCTTTCATCATGTGAATAAAAGCCAACCACTATGGGTAAGAGGTATATGCATGGTTTTCTTCAGAAAATAAAAATAAAAACAGAAGTGTTTCCATAATATTTATGCCATGAAAAGCAAGAGTTGTAATACAAATGATAATAATACAGGATAGAAGAATTCAAATAGCAGAAAAAAGAAATATTTTCAACACACCTTGGTATAAATCTTTGGAAATATTTCTTTCAGGGTACTCAGACTCTCATGCCATCCAGACTGAGTTAAATAGATAACTGTTTCACTTTGGAAGCCAATTTGCCTTAAGAAAGTGCCAACTTCTCCTGGGGTATAACACCTTTTCCTTCCTGCCAAGTTATCGTTTTGACTAACTTGACAACTCTTTTGTTGCAGCAATTCAATACTCAAATCTACTGCAATGAAATTACCATTCGAAGAACGACTTAGAGTTCTTAGTCTTTGGACCATCATGTCTACCACTTCTTGAATCTCAGGCTTCAATTCGAGAGACCCGAACATTCCAAGACACCTCACTGAATCCATATCACTCCTCTTCTCTCTTATTTTCATATTAACAGCAGGGAAGAAAGTTTTTAGTCTCAGATTTCCCTTCATTCTGAATATTGGTTCAATGTGTTCAGAAATGTAGTCTTCAGTCACTTGACTGGGGACCTTCACGGGTGCTGGTTTTACTGTTCTTAATTCATTCGGTGCTTCTCTCACAATCTTAACTACACCGTTCAGGCTCTTCATGAACTTATCAACATTGTAGATTTCTTCAAACTTCCTGTGAGAAAAAAGCAGAAATCTGAGAACAGCAACCTAATGGAGAGAAAAAAAATGGAAAAGCTTTTAATTTTAATAGGCAGGAGAAGTATGCGCTGGAAATGAGTTCCATCCAAACTTCAAGATAAATTGGTGCACAAAAATGATAATGCAAAATTGCTACCAAGTTTTCATTTTCTGGATTTCTAGCCATCAATATTGGTATAAATATTCTGAGATGATTATAAAAATTAACCACCTATGTTCTAACCACTAGAGGTCATATTGTCATACCAAAATTCTAAGCAAGCATTATGAATTTCTGATATCTTTGGCATGGTTTCCAGATGAACTTTTATTTTGCTAAGGTATCCCGAATGAAGTAAGTTACTAGGTAAATGTCTCAAGGGACCTTCTCTCTCTTTTGATCTCTAGTCATTTCGTAAGAATACAACTAGCATGTTGCAAGTTCATTCTTAAGATTTGCAGGTTTGTTCTGTCATATCTTGTCAATTTAAAACTCTCTATCATCAGCAGAGCAATCATGATTCAAGATGGACTTGAAAGTAATCTAGATAGATTCAAATGTTAACAATAGGTAGGCATCACCCCATCACAAATATAAGGTTCAAGACCATGAGAAGAACCAATTCCGAAAAAACACTCACTATGACCAGAGGGTATCGTCTGGTTCTCCACTTGTCGGATCTTTCATACTTTTGAGTGACTTACAGCTAGCATTATCATACTTAAAAAAAGAAAAAGAAAAGAAAAAGGTTAACCTTAATCACACTTCCTCTCATATATATAGACCAACACATATAGATTTGTTTACCATGGCTATGACATCAGCTCACCATTAGCTTTAAATAGATAAAATACCCTTACTTACTTGTATCAAAATTTTGGGTAGAAGGGAGGATTGTTTAGTGAATCTTCTTATAGAGATATTGTCTTTATGGAATTTTAGTAACTTCAGCCATGTTCCTACTTTTACAGTGTATAATTTTCTTTTGTCTTCAAAATTATTTTGAGAGTGGCGGAAACAAATGAGAAAGACGTAGACTGCAACGAGACGATTTTGAGAATCAAATACTGTCATCATTGGGGCTTTTGATGATATCAAAAAAGATAGCCATGACTTAAAAGTAAGGCAAATGAATCCAAAGTAGGCAGATGTGAATTTGTTCAAATTACAAGAATTTCCTTGTATAATATTAAATAGTTCAATGAAGATCAGAATTGATTTGATGCAACAAGGAGCAACATTGCTGCAGAAGAAAAAGCATATCTGCAGTGACATGGACCTGCATAGTGCATTCTACTAACCAAGAGAAAAAAAAATGTCATGTACATAAAAGGATTATAATGTATTTTATTTTTTCCTGATAGTAATTGAACATCTATAAAATGGACACTGTTACAGAATTACAAAAAGAAGCCGAAGAGTATCAAGACTGGCATAAAGCTCTATATTGCGATGTCATTTCCAAGTGCATGAATGTTTAGCTAGTCAAGATCACCAATATCCATGATATGAAAGTTTTTTTATAGTAAAAATTGACTGAAGATCCTTGATTCCTGAGAAAAAGTATAAAAAACATTCAAAGTCCATATCTTAACTTGGCATAATTGACAAAGAATTCTGATTTCATTTATTCTGTAATCCTAAAGGATTACGGAAGCCAAACTCTCAAATATATCTAAGCCACACCATGAGCATTATATGAAGAATGTATAATTGATTATCCCAATTACATCATTAAAAATTTTATAAATTTTATAAATTGGCTAAATTAGCTTAAAACAATACAATACGTTAAGGGCTCACAACAAACACAAAAAGCCTATATATAATCTAATAAACTTACCAATATATACTCTCATGTCAGAGTCACAGATTATCACTATCATCTCACCCCCATAACAAAAAGCAATCAAATAAGTCTTCAATGAACAGCTTAAGTGTGTATCAAGATAATTACCTTTTGTCCCCCGTTTTCGTCCCCTTAATGTCAGGTATTACCAGTGTTGCACCTAAATATCTAGCTACGACTACTGCATCTGCAACCTGGATAAGAATTAAAATCAAATTAACAGGTGGATGACAATCCCCGCCTCACTCTAAATCCAAAACTCAAAGCTTCAATTCTACCTTTAAATTATCCTAGGTAGGAGAAAGGAATACAAAGCTTTGAATTGCAAATTACTAAATAAATAAGGAAACACAAATTAAGGGGAAGGTTAGTACTCTTTAGCCATGTTACTAGAAATATAGAGGGAAAAAAAAAGAAGGAAAACAGAGCAATTCATTCAAGTAGAAAACATTGTTTGATTGTGGTGATAGTCTTTGCAAACTTTAACTAGAGCCTAACGATGACAGTCTTTGCATTATTTGCTCAAAAAAAAAAAGAGACTAGTATTTGCATTATCAAATAGTAAATCATATCCAAGCAAGTTAACTACTTATACATGACTGGCAGTGATAGACTTTACAGTTTGCTACACCATAGAGTCTGATTTTTTCTCTTTTTTATTGGTAGATGTATAGGTCATTTTTACTAAAAAATATCAAATTGGAATCAGCAAGCAACCCAATTGAGATACCTGAGAGACATGGTAATGTGGACCATGTGATAAAGAGAATGTGATAAAACCCTTTGCTTGATCTCCTTCTTCTGAGAAAAGAGGAATTGAGTTAGAGAGAGAAGTATAGTTCAATAAAAATTGCTTTCAAATTCCAAAATATAAGCTTTAAATAGTAGCAAAATTGGCTCTTCTGGAAAAATTATCAATTTATAAAGAAAGAAACAATACCTTTAAGAGAGAGAGAGAGAGAGAGAGAGAGAGAAAGAGTTTAATTAAATTTTCGTTACAAATTACCGAAACATAGAGTACTTT
>NW_006498608.1:6420973-6465810 GCF_000471905.2 Amborella trichopoda | reverse complement strand
ACGAACGAACGTACGTACGTACGTACGTACGTACGTACGTACGTACGTACGTACGTACGTACGTACGTACTACTAACGTAACTAACGTAACTAACTAACTAACGTAACGTAACGTAACGTAACGTAACGTAACGTAACGTAACGTAACGTAACGTACGTACGTACGTAGAGAGAGAGAGAGAGAGAGAGAGAGAGAGAAAGAGAGCCTTAATTGTGTAAAATGTGTTATAGAGAGAGAGACAACAATTGATTGTAACTGTGTACGTGCGTGCACTGCGGCAAACTGTACTAAAGAGAGAGACTGAGCCAGACTCAAAGACTCTAGAGAGAGAGAAGGTGCCACTATGCAGAGATAGACCTGCACACTCAATTGTGCAAAAGAGAGTAAACATACTCACCTCCATTTTATCAAAACTCTCTTTCTTCATCATAGAGAGAGATAGAATGAGAGAGAGAGAGAGAGAGACTCACCTCCATTGTATCAAAATGATCTTTCTTTATCATATTCGCCAACATTGCAAACATGGACAGCGTCAAGAAAGCGCCCACCACCTGCCTCGGATCCACAGCCATTTCCAAATCCCAAAACCAAAACCCCACCTCTTTCTCTCTCTAAAACTCTCTCTATCTAGCCAGATCCAGGCATTTTAAACCAGATCACACCTCGCTCTCCACACACTCTCTCTCTCTCTAACCAGCTATACAAATGGTACAGGACAAGTGACACCTCACTTCAATGGAGCCCAGAAAACCCAAAAAAACCCTAATTTTACTCTCCATTAAAATGCGTTTATTTTTAGCTCAAATGGTTCTTTTACAGGTTGCAGAGTCATTGTAGGACTCGCTTCCTTAGTTGTTTATTGCATCGACACCTCAGTAGGAAAACGATAGAGCTCCTTGATTCGCGTTAAAATGGTCTTTTTCGCACTTTTGATTTGGGGGGCAATAGACTCGACTAGACGCACAATTCAACGCGTAGAACCGAATTCGGGCCCTGGTATGGTTCTAATTTTAGGACCCGATAAATTAGGTCCGACCATAGTTAGCAAGTTGCCCATTTAAAGGCGACTTTTTCTAAAAGGCCGCGTTTTTTTTTTTTTGAAAAATGATTTAATCTGGGACTTTTTTAATAGATCGGTAAAAATATGCAATTTTTTCAGGAAAAAGTTTAAAACGTGATTTTTTCAAATTTTCAAAAAATCGTTTCAAAAAATCTTTCCTATTAATATACTCTGTTTATTTATTTGGAAAGAGATAAAATCTTTCTTATTAATATACTCTGATTATTATTTTTGGAAAGTTCAATATTTCTTTCCTGTTTTATGAAATTTCTAGTTCTATTTCTACTCTTCTAAATATCTCTGCTATTGATAGGGTGAGTATTTTTGCGAGTGTTTATGGGTATATGGGATAGACAATTCCTTTCTAATACTTATCATGACGAATAGAATAGATAATCATATTATGATTTAGAGAGATAATTATCTTATTTTTTCGGAAAGTTCAATAACTCTTTCTTGTTTTATGAAATTCCTATTGCTATTTATATTTCTATTCTTCTAAATTTTATGAAATTTTTGATTTCGATGTCTATTCTCTTAAAATTTTTTTCGGTTCTCTGCAACTGTTATGGTGTATAGGTTTTTGGGTGTTTATGGGTATATGGGATATAGACAATTCCTTTTTAAAAAGATGAAAATTGAATTCACCTACCCAATACTTATCATGACGAATAGAATAGATAATCATCTTATGATTTAGAGAGAATCGTTTTATTTTTTTGGAAAGTTCAATATCTCTTTCCTATTTTATGAAATTTCTATTTCTATTTCTATTCTCCTAAATTTTATGAAATTTCTATTCTCCTAAAACTTTCTCTGGTTCTCCGCTATTGATATGGTGTGCATTTTTTCGGGTGTTTATGGATATATGGGATAGACAATTCCTTTCTAAGAAGATGAAAATTGAATTCACCTACCCAATACTTATCATAACGAATAGAATAGATAATCATCTTATGATTTAGAGAGATAATCATCTCATTTTTTTTGGAAAGTTCAATATCTCTTTTCAGTTTTATGAAATTTTTATTTCTATTTCTATTCTCCTAAATTTTATGAAATTTCTATTTCTATTTCTATTCTCCTAAAACTTTATCAGGTTCTCCGCCATTGATATGGTGTATATTTTTTCGAGTGTTTATGGGTATATGGGATAGACAATTCCTTTCTAAAAAGATGAAAATTGAATTCACCTACCCAATACTTATCATGACGAATATAATAGATAATCATCTTATGATTTAGAGAGATAATCATCTTATTTTTTTGGAAAGTTCAATAGCTCTTTCTTGTTTTATGAAATTTCTATTTCTATTCTCCTAAATTTTATGAAATTTTTATTTCTATTTCTATTCTCCTAAAACTTTCTCTGGTTTTCTGCTATTGATATGGTGTGTATTTTTTCAAGTGTTTATGGGTATATGGAATAGACAATTCCTTTCTAAAAAGATGAAAATTGAATTAACCCAATATTTATCATGACGAATAGAATAGATAATCTTCTTATAATTTAGAGAGATGAGTTTTTGTTCGAGATGATCAATTTGAAGATGTTTGGACATCAAAATAACCTCTTCTTTTTGTTCAAGATGATCAATCTGAAGATGTTTGGACATCAAAATAACCTCTTCTAGTGAATTTTAGAAGTAGGCTCAAATTTGTTTGTTTAGAGCCTCGGCTCTATGAAAACTTTTCCGTACTTCAAATGACTTGGATGCCCTTACTTTCTGAGTGGACCATTTTGCCCCATGATTGGTTTTTTACTTTTTATTTATTGGTGGCCCTTTCCTGTGCACAAATTATATTCCCCAAATGGGGGCATCATGAGCAAGATGTGGAGCGTGCCTGAAGTCATGATTTTCTACAATTTAGAAAACCACAATTTTCTATAGTCATTATATTTTTTAGAAAATAAATGTCGATGAATTATGAATGTTGAAAAGTTTTTGCAAGGGCTAATGCGGTCTTTGCGGTTTTCAATGGTTTTAGGACTCAAACACATCCTAAATCACTGGAAGTCTATTTTAGTTCATAATATATGAAATTTGACCTATAAAAATATAAAAAATCTGATGAGATTCAATACTTACTTTCACTCGATTTTCAGCTTAGACCCAAGTGAAGAGAAGTGCATCAGCTTCAGCTTGCTACGAGCCGCTTCCGTCTGATTCGGCCTCTTCGACTAAATATTAGACTTCTTTGGCCGAAGTACAAAATTGTATTTTTTTAATACAATTATGTGTTTCGGACTAATTCGGTCTAATTTGGAAATATAGGTCGAAGCACATGATTATCTTTATTATTAATTTATTATTATTATTTGAATTTTTAAATTAATTTTTTTTATAATTTTAATATATTTTTATATATGAATATATACAGTATTTATATTATATTTTAAAAAAAATTCCGAAATCTTCCTCTGATCGGCCGATACACCGAATTGCTTTATGAACTTGGAGCAGTTGCTTTATGAACTTGGAGCAGAATCAAGCAGATATTCTAGCTAAAACGACCATCTTTCTTGGCTTTGTTTCTTGAGTCATAGAGTTTTTTACTTGTCCCTTGCTCTTTTCTCACTAGAATTTTCTTTTTTCTTTGGCCTTTTATTTTGTTTGTTTGTTCCATTTCATTCTCAATGAAGCTCTAGTTAACGTCAAAAAAAAAAAAAAAGATTTGATGATATTTATCCAAAAATATTACAAAAGTTATTATTTTAAAGGCTCTTATATTTTATTTTATTTCTAGAGTTATTATGGTGCTGTTAGTGGAAACAATAAATATGTGAAATTTTCGATCCAAAATCCATCTTAATATGCCCATTCTGATCCAATATCTTCCGATATGGAAAATGCCCTTTTTTCTTTTAAATTTAATATTTTTGCGATCTTGAAGGAACTCTTTGCTCTTAATAGATACTATGATTTTGATGATGATTAAGGCCCACATTATTCTATTTTTTATTTATGGTTAACATGAAAAAGGTCATTTTTTACACTCAAGGACTTCTTTAGATTTAAAATATCAAAAGTTTTTATTTATGGTTAACATGAAAAAGGTCATTTTTTACACTCAGGGACTTCTTTAGATTTAAAATATCAAAAGTTAAAGGATGTTTTATTTTTGCTTTTTTTTTAAAAAAGGAGAAATCTAATCTCGATTCACAAGTCATTTATGATGTGCTTTAAATGGAGTGAGTATAGCATTCTCACATGGGAGCATACTATACATTAACTCCCTAGGTAAAAGAGATGCTTTGGATTTTATTTTATTTTTCAAATTTTTGGGATCTAACTACGGAAAACCAAATGATTATTTTCACAAGAACAAGAAGAAAAAAAGTGGATTTTGAGTCCTTCAATACGTAGATCTCATTGGGTTCTCCTTGCTAAATCTCAAGTTCTTATCTTTTTTAAGCATATAGATCATTCAATCTAAAAAAAAAAAAATTGAGGTTGGTTGCTACAGTCTAGAAATATACCTACCTTCATAAATCTTTTCGGGAGGTTGGTTACATGTCCTAAAAATATACCTAGCTTCAGAATACCCAAGAGAGTAAATGAGCAGTATGCACCTACAGGATTATCATATCTTTTGGCTTAATTGAACTCACCTTCTCTCTTGTGCAAACCTTCACTTCTACATGCACATAAACACAATAACATAAGCTTGTATATTTATTGCAATATTGGTTAGGTATAGCGCTAAAGGTTTTAACCATTCTTAGTCATTTGATGTGAAATCTTTAAGAGCATAGTCAATAACGAACTCAACCATCTGATTTCATACCTAATGGCTAAAGGGGGGTTGTAACATTCTTGTATCAATCAGGAGAAAGCTATATGAATTTGAAAAACCAGGTTTTTCTCCTTGTTGTCCTAGTTACCAAATATGATTGGATAGTATTCATGCTCCTCCATTTTGGGGGCCTTGGGAGCATTTGTTTCGCTCTAAATTGGGGCACAAATCCTCTTGGTGTTAAAGAAGAAGATCGTAAAATTAAAATTTTCAAAAAATCGAGGATAAAGAAGATGTAGTAGTATCAATTAAAATATTGGTGCTACATCGAGGCTCTAGAGTGATTGTTTTTAATGAAACTATTTATCTTTGGTACAAAGTGGTCATAATTAACCTTGACATTTGGATGTGAAATTAGACGGTCGTATTTATTTCATTGACCAAGCTCAAACTTCAAAAGAAATTTTTTCAAACTTTGTGACACAATTAAACTATCAGATTTCACATTGCATGGTTGTAAGCAATTGTGACCTCCTTATATCAAACATAAATGGTCTCATTGTATACAATTGTCGGGTTTATGTGGCCATTAAAGGCCTTATAAAAGCACACAATCAGCATTTGATATAGTGAAACAAAAACTCTAGTGAGACTGTGGTCTTGAGAGACCAAGAGAATATCATCCTAAAGGACCAAGAGAATATAATCCTAAAGGACCAAGAGATTATAATCTAAAGGGACCGAGATAGGCAAATGTTATTTGCCGATAATCAAACTTGACTTGATATGCTACCTTTGTTACTTGGACATAAAATAAAAACTGAAGAGGGTTTTATGGGTTACCCCTTGATGAGGTCAGAGTTGCCTCGGTGTATGAGTGAAGTGACTATGTGACCATTGCGTGTGATGATTGGCCTTTAGAAACAAGGGCCAAAGCCTCATCATTGAACCATCACATGACATGTACATATGAAAGTCATATCGAAAAAGCGAGTCACCATTGCGGGTGAAACACGTACATACACGAGAGATTACCCCTATGCACTATAGAGCTGTGGTTGCATCAGGTTTATCGGACTTTAGACTCGTCTCTAAGGGAAATCTTACAATCCGTATACTGGGATTGTGTCCTCTTGCCCATTGGCTGACCTTGGTAGCCCAATCATGAACCCATGCCATAGTTTATGGATCATGGGAATGCTGGGTCAGTTTAAGAAAGCAAATGTAGATTATAGTCTACAGTAGTAGATGAAGTGCTTCAATAATATTATAATCCCTAGATCTAGACGGATCCGATTCCCATCTAAATTATATGGGTTTAATTATTTTAATGATTAATGATTTTTAGATTGATTATTTGAATTTTTGTGAGTGTCTAGATATTTTATTTTAACAACATAGATTTATAAATGGAGATATTCAATTTTCAATATTTAAACATCCAGGAGACAATTTTATTTTCTATATTTTAAAAGTCAATTTTATATTTTTATAAAGCATGTTTGGTATGGGACACACCATAGATCTGTATAGGATATGCATATGGGATTGTGGGGCCCACTTGGAGTCTCTAGATGATCATGCCACCTTTATTGGATATGTTCCTTAGTGATCATATTTGTCGGGAAAGGTTTCTATACTTCCCCTACATCATATAAGATATATGCTTCCCCTACCATCCAGCCGTCCAATTTTGATCAAGAGAGCCACTCATCGTTTGATCTTAGATCTGATGTCTCAAATTATTATTTTTTATACAATTATTATGATTATGAAATTTGGTACGTGTCATCTTCTCATTGGGGCACACCTATAAAAAATATTAAAAATAAATTGAGAATAAAAAATAAGAACCAAAATACCCCTTGAAACTTTTAGGGGTATTTTGGTCATTCTATTTTATTGAAAATATTTTTTTTATATTTTTTGCTATTGCGAGTTTAATAGAGGATTGGACGTCCAAAATTTGGTGTCAAAAATATTTTATAAAAATAAAAATAAAAATAAAATAGTATAGAAATGTGACATTGTGATTCAAGCAATCTTAACCCTCCATTCAGAATGAACGGTTGGATAAGGGAAAGTATATAAGTTTTATGCTGTAGGAAAAGCATAGAAAGCTTGCCCATCTTTGTTATGTATATTGGATATATTCTCAAGTGATCATAAACTTTGTTATGTATATGATTTCTTTAGGGTAAGTAAGCCGAGAAATGAAAGGAAATTGCCTTGGCGTCCTTACACCTAAACACTAAGACGAAACCCACAGTTTTCCATAGATGTTACAAATTAACAATTTTCTTTGTTGATTTCTTTTTTTTCTAAGGGAGAAACATATATAAGGAAAGGCGATTAAAGCAGGGGGTGATGCCTCAACACAATGTCCTACCCTCCATTCTCACCCTTAATATATCAATAAAATAAAATAAAAAATATACATAAAATAAAATAATTTATAGTCAAGGGCCGTTTATTAATTATATATTGGGTTTTAAGAACACAATTTGCAGTTTATTAATTATATATTGGGTTTTAAGAACACAATTCGATGGGTGTGGATCGGTATTCAGGTAAACCCAATCATTTGATTTTGATCGAATAGGCAATCCAGCAAAAAATAAAAAAAACAAAAAATAAAGGAAAATTATCAAAATACCCATAAATGATGAAATATTTAGCATTTTGCCTTGCAGCCATGTGTTTTTTTTTATGATTACCCACTTGCAATGATTCCTACTCAAGGCCATGTGTTTTTCTATGATTATTCTGAAATTAAATGAAAAATATGGCTAATATATTAAAAAGTAATAATCCTATGAAACCCTTCCACACCCATGTGTGTAGGACCTTAAAGGATCACCATTAAATTTAGCACACATATCTAGAAAAGTCAAGTCTCATACCCATGTGATAATTTTTTTAGAGATCTGTACCAATTTAATGGTAATCTTTTGGCGTCCTGCACACAGGCGTGGGAGGGTCTCATAGGATCATTACTCAATATTAAATTGTCCATCTATTATGAGTAATTTGGTAATTTTCTCCAAAGTAAAAATAAAGGAAAACAAAAAATCGGTATTGATCATCCTCGTTATCTATAACATAAAAAACAAATCGGTGACCCGAATCGTTCACACCAATGCCCATGTCAGATTGTTGGATCGGTAGATTAGAAAAGAGAATCGGCAATTTAAAAGTAATTATTTAAAAACCCTAAATTGGATTTCAAACCATAGAGCATGTCAATAAAAAAATCATATAAAAAAACAAAATAAAAATTTATGAGACAAAAAATGTGTCCCAAATAGACTGTAATTGATTAAATGACGGAAAAGGGATATATGAACAAAAAATTTGTCCCAAATAGACTGTAATCGATTAAATGACGGAAAAAAAGAAGCAGCTAACTATTCTTCAAAAAATGTGACTTGAAATCGAAAATCGACCGACAATCGACAAAAAATACGAAAAAGGGCGACACTATCTGGTCAAGAACACTAGTAAGAACAAAAACGCTATGGCATGAACCAAAATTTTTCCCAAATTCGTTAAAAATCGATTAACTGGCAGAAAAATAAAAACAATTAACTGTTCTTCAAAAAATGTGACTTGAAATCGAAAATTGACCAACAATCGACCAAAAATCACGAAAAAGGGCGAACACTATCATAAACAAAAACCCTATGATATGAGCAAAAAATTTGCCCAAAATCGACTGGAATCGATTAAATAGAGGGGAAAAAAGTTACATATTCTTCAAAAAACGTCACTTGAAATCGAAAATCGACCAACAATCGACCAAAATCATGAAAAAAGGTCACAATATCTGTTCAACAACACTATCGAGAATATGAACCTTCTGATATGAACCAAAAATTTATCCAAAATTGATTGGAATCGATTAAATGGTGAAAAAAAAAACAGTTATTTGTTCTTCAAAAATTATGAATGCAAATTGAATTTGTGATCTCAAATCAAGCAGAGATTCGTTTATAATGCAATAAAAGGTTGTAAAATGATCAATAATTCACTCTCATTTTGAAATTCTTTCTCTGTTCATTGTAGTGGAATCAGTGGACTTAGCGATTCACTCTACAGAATTGCAGTGTTGTGATATCAGCACACCAAATTGCCATGTCGTGATGTCAGCACACCGAGTCTGTACTGAGAAATCAACGAATCCCATTTTATGGCTGGATCCGAGACGATCCAATTGATTCTTGATCTGGATCGTTTGATTCTAGATCGAGTTGACAATCTAGATCAAAATTGTCCGATCCACAAACAATTCCACTAAAAGTCTCTCTCTCTATCTCTCTCTCTCTCTATACTAACAACATCTTCCATTAAATTTATTCCATATTGCTTTTTTAATAAATCAAAACTCTTAAGTTAATACAATAACGAAATAAATAAAGTGAGTTAGAGAGATTTATTTTATTTTCATGTTACATTTTAAACTTTATTTTTATTATAAAATGAATTTAATAGACAATAAACATTCAACAAGAGACATGTTCTCAGTATTTACATATTTTTTACATAATAATGAAAAATCACAATATAATTTCCGTTATTTCTTTTAGAAACCTAAAAAACTAGATTTTTGAGAAATTATAATACTTTTTTAAAAAACATTTAGGCTGAAACTGACCAATTCTCCGATCAGGATTGTCGATCCGCTGATCCGACACGATTTTTAGGGTGGTCGATCCAGGTCACCGATTCGTTTTTTTAAACCTTGATTCAAATCATCATATTGTAGAAGGGGACTAATAGATTTAATTTTATAGAAGAGGAATAATTGGTTTAGTAGAGAATAGATTAATTTCCGATTTCAAGAGGAAATTTGATCCAATTTGTGGATTCTTTTAAAGGTGTGGTTTATAGAAGGTCTCAATCTTAAATAATCAAAGTAAGGAGCACCTCCAAATCATATAAAAAAATATATATTTTTGGACCAAAAAATGCCTACAATAGCTAAAAAACTATTTTCACGCCTAATTATAAAATTTAAAGCTCTTAAAATATTGCAAATCAAGCATATCTATAAAGAATTGAAAATCTAAACAATGGATGGTCCAAATATTACGTTTAAAGATGTACTATTTTCAATATCCTAAAATTACTTTTTTTTCATTTCGACACATCTCGAGGCCGAGATGATCAGTTGGAAGGTTTCTTAACACAAAAAACAATAATTTTTAATAGTTTTTTGAGGTGTGCCTAACTTATATAGTCATCTTATCTATATGTATACTACATTATGAAGCTAGAGTTACGGGACGGACATATGGCAAAAGAACAAGAATTTTCGATGGATTTTTGAGGTGTGCCTAACTTGTATATTCTAAAGTTAGCACCTTATCTATATCTATACTACATTATTAAGCGAGTTAAGGGGTGGACACATGGCAAAAGAATAAGAAGGGACCATATCATGAGTGAAAGGAAAGGCTAGGTATGGTAGACATTTGAGGAATTTAGTCCACATTTTACAATTTACTTCCCATTTGTAGAGAATATACAAAACAATATTAAAAAATAGCCACGCATACCCCAAATGGTAGACACGAGAGATCTACATTTTCTAATTTTGAAAAATGGGGTTCAGGATTTAGAGAATATGTAGAGAGATTGTAAGGTAGTGCTTTCCAAATAAGACATAAGAAAGAAAGGCTCCTAAAAATAATAAGAGAGAGATGTGGTATCTTCGGGGTAGAGAGAGATAGATACATGAAGCTGAATCTCCAAATTTAATGCTAAAGAGGCAGATAGAAACTCTAAAATTTAATGGATAAAGAGAGAAGAGAGAGTGAAAGAAACCTCCTAATGTGGTTGACAAGTAGAAAAATAATAAAAATGAACCCTATCTTGAGTTGAAGAGAAAGGGTAGATATCCTACACATTCAAACAATTTAGGCCAAATTGTACCATTCACTTCCTATTTTTATTTTGAGAGAAGATACAAAATAATATTAAAAAATAGTCACATGTAGCCCAAATAATAGACACAAGAGAGATCTACATTTTCTAATTTGGAATATAGGGTTCAAGCTTTAGAGAATATGTAGAGAGATTGTAGGGTAGGTGCTTCCCAAATAGGACACAAGAGATAAAGGCTCCTAAAAATAATGAGAGAGAGACGTAGTATTTTTGGGGGTGGAGAGAGATAGATACATGGAGATAAATCTCCAAATTTAATGCTAAAGAGACAGATAGAACTTCCTAAATTTAATGGATAGAGAGGGAAGAGTGTGCCAGAGAAAACCTCCTAAATTTAATGTAATCACGGGGAGAGACAGATACATGGATAGAACAAATCTCCTAAATTTAATGCATTCTTATTATCTGCCTGGAACATAAATAAGAAAATTATAGATACCCCAATGACCACACTTTTTAAAGCCCCTATACTTTTGATACTACACGATTGGCTTTAATATTATTTCATTTTTGCATCCAACCCGCCAAAATAAAAAAGTAATTTTTTTAGGATGAAAACACGTCAATGTATTTAAGATAGTTTCTCTCTCTAAAAACTTGAAATTTTAGAAAGAGAAACTACCATTGAAATTTTAGAAAGAGACTATCTCAAAACTTTTAGAAAGATACGATCTCAAATTTCAAATTTTTAGAGAGAGATGAACTACCTTAAAATTTTTAAATATAGAAACTATCTTAAATTTCAAATTCTCAAAAGAAAAACTAGCTTTAATTGTTTTAGAGAAAGAAACTATCTCGAATTTCAAGTTTTTGAAGAGAGAAACTTTATACAAATTTAAAAGCCCCAGAGGGAATGAAAGAATCGGAATGAATATGTGTTTATGCATTGTGGGCATTTTTATTCTAAAAAAAATTATTTTTATACTAAGGGTTAGATGCAAAAATAAATAATATTGATGTTAGTCAATTAAAACATAGTGGTGGTAAGCATGCCCACAAAGTATGATCCAGGGGGTATATATAATTTTCCCCACTATATTTGAGTTACCCTTCAGAGACAAAGATAAAATCAGTTCAAAGTGAAAGCATGAGTGCAGGTGGAGTCATCTTCCACAAAAAGAAAACTTGAGAAAGTAGAATTCTTCTCATATAAAGACTGCCCTAGAAAACTTTTCCTAAAACTTGTTTGACATCGATTAATAAAGATTCTTATAAAAAGCATGTGAAGATGAAACGTCTCTCTTTCTTCTCAAACCCTAGGTAGGAAGATATGACAAAAGAACTTCATGTTTCTAGGGTTTTTCCATGAAAACTATGAGTTTCAATCATTATACATGATTTTTGGAACTAACTTAAAAGAAGGTAGATACATTTTTGTCGGGTGTAGCTGTTCGATATTCAATATAATTGCACCTCAAAACCTTGACAAAAAACACAACTTTGGCACCAGAAATAATCTACTAAACTTGAAATGATAGAGTAGAAAACTTGTTACAAAATAAACCATTATTAAAGCTTGAAATCTTTTGTCTTTCCCAAATATGTGATTGTTGAGATCAAGAAGATCGTTATGCAGGTTTTTCGGTTTTGTGACCTATAGTTTATTTGCAATGTTTGAGGTGTGGTTTTCAGCCTCATATAATACTTTCTTTGTGTTTTTCTTTGTGCTCCCTTCTCAACTTTAAAAGATGGTCTAACAAGAATATATGCACCCCTAGCACTAGTCATATAATATATCAGTATGGTAACTTGCTATATTCTTGGAAATAAGTGGACTTTGTTGTCCCTGCCCTCAAAGAAAGGTGTATTCCTCGTAAGACCTCGGGTTCATGAAATATGGTAAAGCGGCTCCCACAAATTTGTTTGCCTGTGGAGTATTAAGCTTCAAAAAAATGGTAGAGATATGACAAATTTGTGAAGGCTTCAAAATAGTCAGGCCAGATAAAAGTATCTCAAGATTGACTAATTTTAGGGTTTGGAATCCATACTTTCTTATAATTCATGATGATAAGGGGGAGATGAGCAAATTACAAGTTTCCATTCCCAAAACTGCAATTTTTATAAAGTTTTGCAATATGGTTTTACAATATACTTTCCACTCAAAGAAAAATCCTTCAGGATTCAAAAATAAACTTTAAAACAATTTCAACCACAACTTTGATGAATGGACCTTATGTGGACATGGTTTACACCTTTGCTCACCAAAAACTATACTTGAGTGAAAATGATGGACAAAACATTGTGCTTAATTAATTGCAAATGAGGTAAACACTCATTATCACCTAGAGGTCTAATGCACTAGGGGCATTCTATGTTTTTTCTTTTTTTGGCTTCTTTTCATATTTCTTTATTTTTTGTATTTTAATTGGGTAGGTAAGAGAGGTTTTGGAAGGGCTTCAAAGTTCAAACCTTGTAGAATCAAAACTCAATTTGGACAAGGGAAAAAGGAAAAGATGATTTCAGTTGCATCTGTCCTTGCAAAATATTAGGCTGATTTTGGTGCCATTTTTTTAAGAGATTGTATATAATAAAACTATTTTTTTTAGTACTAAAAGATCATAATTATATATAGGGACTGATAGTTTGGATGTATCACAAAGTTCAAGAAACTTTTTTTTTGAACTTTGAGCTCGATGAATGAAATAAATGTAGCTTCCCAAATTCACGTCCAATTTTCAAGATTAATTGTGATGTACCAAAGGTCAATAGTCACATTGTATATTTTTATTTTTTCCAAAAATAAAGCATTATGTAGGACCATGGATTTATAGATTTGTACCTCAAATCGCATCAAAAAATGCATTTTCTATGTAATAATGCATTTGAAACAAAATCAAATAAATTTGCCACGGGTATTGGAACCTCAAAATTGTCAAGTTTTCACAAATGTGTATCATTTTTTGATCTTCAAATTTTACAAAACAAAACATATTTACATTCAAGATTTTCCATACAAAAACCATATTTTCCTTTATAACCCCTAAATCTACCGACCTTTTTGTATTGTACTCAAATGCATGAGTCAGACATGAACCAAAGGTCAAGCTTTTCCATCATACTCCCCAAGTTGATTTATTCTTGGTGCAGGCCACCTTGTCCTGACTCATAATGTACGCCACTTCAATGCAAGCAATCCAAAGGAGATATTATTTGCCCTAGTATAGTCAAACCCCAAGAGACAAGTAGGGTTTTGTTTTCTTCCTATTTCCACTCGTGGAGGTCACTCTCAGGCCTCATCTACCTAGTCTTCAAGGGAACACACTTTCTCAAGGTTTACTTTGTGATGATAATAAAATCACCTTAACTTTATTTAAAATAAATTATCAAGAAATTAAAAAATGAACAACTTGTTTTGTAGGTTCCTCATGTCCTTGAAGATATTTTATTGACCAACTAACAACTTGTTCAAAAATTTAAAGAAATTTCGATTATATAAAAATATTTTATTCTCCGGCAGGAGCAAAATGTATGTTTGCTCCCTCCCTCAAAGCAATCGCCAGGAGTGTTTGTAAGACCCCCAAATTTTGGGCATATGATCTACTCAACCTAGTTACCAACCTTAAAGAAAAGTACATTTGATTTCTGGTGGATGCGGCTCTGGAAGCCACAACTTCCCGAATATGTAGCGCTTCCAACGTTTGATTTTGGGAAGTGCCACGGAGTTTTGGAAGTTGCCACTTCCTGCGACTTCCAAAATAACACGAAAAATGGGAACTGCAGCCTTGATGCTCGCCGTGGAAGCTGTCATTTCCGAACTTTGAGAGGATGCCATGCATCTTCCCGAAATCAAACGTACTCTCGAAGTGTCATTCTAAACTGGTTGTTTGGCGGAGGGAACAAATGTATAATTTGTTCAAGTGAGAACACAAAATAAAAAGTCTCATTATACACCACACCTTAAAATATAATATTCCCCTTATATGTGGCTGTACACCTCTCCTCACCTACAACAACTTGCATAATGCAATTCTCTCTCTCTCTCAACTTTTTCTCAACGACCCTAAAATACCCACTACTAACCAAGCATTTTTGTTAGTTAACAGGTTGGGTGACCAGGAGCAAGTGTATAGTTAAAGATTTATTGGACCTATACTGTAGATTCGATACTTTGAAAAGTTATTTACATTTACAATTAAAAAAAAGGAAAGGTTTCTATATGTCCCCTACTACATAGAACTTATATGCTTCTTCCCCTCATCTAGCCGCCCAATTTAGGTCAAGCGAGTTTTATGCTTCTCCCCGTCATCCAGCCGTCCAATTTAGGTCAACTGAGCCATTGACCGTTTGATCTATATCCGTCGTATTGGTGTATTTTGTTGTTATTTTTTTTATATAAATTATATGAATATGAAACTTGGTACATGCCATCATCTCATTGTGACGAACTTAAAAGAATTTTACATCTTTTTGATAAATTATACTGAACAAAAGACCTCTTAAAACTTTGAAAGTATTTTGTTCATTTTTTTTTATTGAGAATATTTTTTTATAGGTATGACTTTAAAAGAGGAGTGGATGCCTAAAATTTGGTATTAAATAGTTTGTAGAAAGGATATTAAAAATAAAGTAGCATAAACGTGATACTGTGATTACGGTCATCTTAATCGTCCATTTAGAATGGGCAGATGGATAACAGATGGATAGGGATAAACATTTAAGTTTTATGATGGAAGGGAAGCATTGAAAGGCTTACCCAAAAATAAAATAAAAAAACAAAAGTCTCTCTCTCTCTCTTGTACTTTTTAAAATCTATAGAGAATTCATGCTCCCTCTAGAGCAAAATGTCAATTTACTCACTCACGCAGAACCCACCTAAAGAGTACTCTTTGACAACAAAATCTGGGGGCGTAACCTCTAAATCCTAAAGAAAAATTCAAATTGTGCTTGAAAAAAGTCCCAAAATTTGAACATGGCCTATCCAATTTTTGAAAGGCAAGATCCAAGTACTACAGTACTTGGATTTTCTTTTTTTTCTAAAAATAATCATCTTATGTTCTGATATGGATCTTAAAATTTCACATAACAAAAAAGAACTTCATTTTCTTTACTTGAAGGAGTAATTATACAATATGATCATGCGGGACCACACTATGATTCTACGTACTCCTCTCATCCTTTGTCGCGACGGATTGGATGCATTCACATATCGTAGCTGTACTCGAAACCTTAAACCTAAAGAAAGAGGTGCCCTTTTAAGAAATAATAAATTTAAGGAACAAAATAAATAATGCAATAAATTTTATACACATAACGAGGTGGAAAAATCAGTACGGCTCCGTGCCTTTGAGTACACGAATCTTCACCAACTTCATTTTTAAAATTCCAAAATAATATTGCCCACTGGCTCTAGGCTTGGCCCAAGCAAGAAGCACACACGGTTTCTAGGCGGCCAAGCTTGCATATGTAGAGCTGCGGTCAAGCTTGCATATGTAGAAATCCTGGCCTCTTAATAAATCTATTTTTGAGATGGATTTCAAGACTTAGTTTTTTTAAGGACATGCAATCTCTAACATGGAGATAATAAATATAAATAAATAAATAAATTTTAAAAAGTAAAAATAATATTCTTAGTAAAAAAACATTTGGATCGATAGTTTCTATTGTTTTTAGATGGAACACCCACTTTCGGAACCGCATATGTAGAAATGCAGTCTAGCCCGCATGAAACAATTTTTCTTGTTTTATTTTATTTACTTTTTTAATGTTGTTTTATTTGTTGGGATTGTGCATTAATGATTTATCTTTATTAGGGAGGTCACAATTACTCATAGCCATCAGATGTTAAATTGAATGTATTAAGCTGTGTCACAAAATTCAAAAATTTTATTTTTGAACTTTGAATCTAGCCAACAGTTCACTCACAACTATTTGATTTGAAATCTAATGAACAATAATGATTATGATCTCTTTGTACTAAAAATAAACGAGTCTTTTAATCCTTCGACCCATTTTTTCTTTTTGTTATCTTTTCGATAAAAAATATATATACAAGGCGTCAACCTTGGGCAATAATAATAACCGCACCTTAGAAATCTATAATAAAACGTTGTTTTGATGCTTAAGAATTTAAATGATTATGTTGACCTTGACGTACATAGATATAAAAATAAAAAATAATAGTTGTAAAACTAGTGTATCTTATAATATATTATTTAAACATTCTATTTTCAAGACATTCAAGTGTTTGTAGATGTGCTCAATTGTTATCATCTTTGTAGCTTTAAATTTTAGATTTAGGGTGAAAATAGATTTAGAGGTCGTCTTAGATACCTACGACACCAAAAGTACATCTTCCGATAAAGTTTGAAGATGCATCTTAATTTCATTTTTTTTTTTTTTTAAGGCTAATACCTTAAAAGGATGCACGCTTTAGACAATATTATTAAGATGGTCAAACCCCCTACAAATATTTAAGTTAGACCAGCAAGATGACTTACCTTCATTTGTTATGGGTTTCAAACCCAAAACGTATTGTTATTGAAATTTATTTTTCAAAATTTGAAATTAAGACACAGTTTTCTTCGAACAATTAGGGGTGTTTATGTTACTTGGTTTGGGCTTCTTTAGTGGGCCAAACCACCAAATATTTTACTTGTTTAAGGTTGACAATCCTAAACATAGGCACTTCGATTATTTCTCATCCTTTTTTAAAAAAGGTAGTTGCTTGGATTAGAAATTTAAAAAATAATTGCTCTGACTGTGAAGTGAAATTTAACTACTTTAATAATTTTAGGTTGATTTGATCATTTAATTGATAATTATCCAATAATTATCCTCATAAAATAGCTTATATGTATATATATACCTTAATTTTAGGTATCCACTTTATGCAAATTGTTTTTGGAAAGGCATAGAATTTATTTACCTTTAGTATAAGGTGGTCACAATTAATCTTGATCATTAGATGTGAAATTATGTGGCTGAATTTATTTCATTAACCAAACTTAAACTTCAAAAGAAAATTTCTCGAATTTTGTGACAGACCCAAGTAATCAAATTTCACTACGAATGGTTGTAAATAATTGTGAAAACTTTTTATCAAAGGTAAATAGTCTCATTATATACAATCCCATTTTTTCTATACATATATATAATTATTCACAAAATCACACATGTTGTGCCTCTTATTTATTTATCTATTATTTATGGGTGCGGTTCCTATAGAGCCGAGGCTTTAAACAATCAAAATATAAAAGCCCACCTTCAAATAGTATCAAGAAATGTTGTTTCAATACTGAAAATTTTTGTGATAACCTTAAAATATATTTTTATATTTAATTATAAAACTTAAAGCTTCAAAAATAGTGTAGGACAAGCAGATATATGAAAACTTGAAAAAATATATGAAAATTGACAGTCCAAAAATACGTTACAAGATGCACTACTTTCAAAACTTGAAATTCATTTTTTTCTCATGTCCATGCATCTTGATGCCAAGATAATCAATTTGAAGATATTTGAGCATCAAAAGAACCAGTTCTAGAAGAATTTTTGAGGTGGCTGTAATTTGATTGTTTAGAGCCTCGTCTCTATATAACTTTTCCGTTTATTTATTTCCAGAGCCGAGCCGATCAAAGGAGGAGGGAAAAGTCGTCGCTGAATGTACGGCGATAATCGATAACACCACGTATCATTTCATAATGACACGTGGCATTTCTAGGACTCGGCAATGAATGAAGTCAATGAAGACATGTCACATAATAGATTCTCTTTCTTTGGGAATATAATTAAAGGACAAAAAAATAAATATAAAAACCAAATAAATAACCTCAAAGCCAAAAGACAATTAAATGGATAAAAATATTATTAGAAAAAACCAAAAAATTATCTAGTCCTGCGAGAGCATATTTATTTACTGAGAAATTTATCAATATATATATGTAATTTATAAATTATTTCACATTTTTATCCATTTGCAGTTATTTGAAGTAATGATCATGTGTATTTGATGGGTACTTTGAAATTAAATTTATAAATCTTCATCTTTGAGGTTTGTTTTGATATAAATTTTTCTTATTTGTTTTCGCATGAGTATTTACTTCCAAAATTGACCTACAGATGTGTATTTAGAATGTTTCAATAAATGAGTGGATAAATTTTATACAAAGTCAGAACTATTTAAGTGGTGTCTATCTTCCAATACGTCAACAAAGTGAAGTTATCTTATCCAGTTTTTTTTTTTTTGGAAAGAAAATGTTTATATGTGGCCGAACAATATATAAGTTAAATGTGACCCATTTATTACAATGATTCGTACTACAATATCACGTCAAACACTATTTTATTTTTCATTTTTTTTCTATAAAAAATTTTATATTAAATTTTGGGCGTCCCATTAGACAAATAGGGTGAACATGGAAAAAATAAAACAAAAATATTTTTATGTAAAATTAAATAACCAAAATGCCCTTATAATTTTCAGGCGTATTATGGTAAATTTTTATCACCGGAAATATTTTTTTTTTAATATTTTTGTCAAGTGCACCTTTATTAGATCTATATATGCCCCAAATTTTGCTTCAAAATTATTTGTAGAATAAAAATAAAAATAAAACACTATGAGCCGCCTAGTTAGGATCTGACGGTTAAGTGCTAGCTTGTGACATTGTGACTCAAGTCATCTCAGCCATCTACTCAGATCTGATGGTTGAAACCGGGGTCACTAATACTATATATGTGGGTGGGATCACATAGAAAGCCCTCCCTTTTGGAAAAAGGGTTGAGGTTGTGGTAGTAGCACCTAGTTATCATGTTGTGGTTTCTATTTGAAATGCGTCATCTTCAATATAGTGATCAACATGAAAAATAAAATAAAATAACATGTATTAGGGTGTATCATTATACTCTACAAAATTTGGACACATACAAACCCTTATTTTATATATAGAGCTTTTTTTAATAAAAGCATTTTTAATAATTAGCAGAGATGTGATGTCATCTACATGGGTATGCATAACCCACATATAACATTAAATGCCACTATATATATACACCTCAGATTGAGCATATGTTATCTAATTTTAAAGAGGTTTAAATCTAACTATTTAGCAACTCAAAACCTATCTATTCTTGAAAATTGTCATATCATTATTCTTGAAAGGAATTTCAAGCCTCGATGAAAAAGGAGAAAATTGTCATATCATTATTCTGTCATTGCCGATCCCAAGCTTCGATAAAAAAAAAGTTGTATTAGATTGGCAGTTAACATAAAATTTTTGTTATGAATTCTAATAATAATGACTCAACTACACATTTCGTATATTTTGTTAAATCTTGGCTACTTGACCTACAGTGTGCTATCGGCCCAAAGAATCATCTCTCACTTTTGGATCATATTTCTCTTCTCTAATCTAAAACCAATTGTCCTAAGCCCGAATGAGAAAGAATGAAGGTTGTATTAGATAGGCAACAGAAACTTTTGTTAGGAATGACTGAAGCAGCCCATCATCTGTTTTCTTCAATCTTGGCTACTTGCTCTACAGTGTGCTATCGGCCAGTCGGCCCATAGAATCATCTCCATAAGTCGCTTCTCTAATCTAAAACCAAGTGTTTTTTTTTTCCAATATTTTTTAATTACAATTCTAATTTTCCATTTTTTTTAAAAAAAGGAGGTTCATCTAGGGAAATAGACTTGCTCCTAGTGGGCAGTTTTGTCATTGTCCTAACTTCCAATTTAAAACGGCACGCGAAATAAGATGAGAGAAGGTAACCATCGCCGTCATTCACGGAGGGCCGTCGATTGCCACAACCGAGGGAGTTGACATTGTTATCCACGTGGCGCAACATGCAACCTCTACGGCCTGTACATTATCCGTAATGACGTCAGAAACACGTGTACGGTTGTACTTGCAAGGTTCAATACGTACGAACTGCTTATATACGATGGATGATAGGGAGGGCCATTCAATCCCTCTTCACCTTCCTCTCAGTCTCTCTCTCTCTCTCTCTCTCTAGCTTTCTCACTCTGGTTTTTCAGCTCTCTCTCCACTCTCTATTGCTTTTTCAGTCTCCATTTCTCTCTCTCTCTCTCTTGCTTTTTCAGCCTCTGTATCTCTCTAGCATTCTCTCTCTCTAGCTTTAGCTCTCTTTGGGTTTTCAGCTCCTCTGTCCATGGCTTTTCAGCCTCTGCATCTCTCAATTGGTCGTTCAGCCTCTCTCTCTCTCTAACTCTCCCTCTGGTTTTTCACCCCTCTCTCTCCTCTATCGTAGTTTTTTAACTCTCTCTCAGAGCATTTCTCTATCTCAGTCTTTCGCCATATCTCTCATAGTCATTTCAGGTTTTCTCTCTGTATCTCTCTTTGTTTTCGTCTCTCTCTCTCAATTTTTGGGCTTTTCTTTCTCTTGTTTTTTTTAGGGTCTCTTGGTTTTCCAGTCGACCCCCCAGCTGCCTTTTTATCTCTCTGTGTAACTCTCCTGTATTTCTGTGTGCGTTTTTTTTGGCCGTGTATGGGAGAAATTAAGAAAAAAGTGAAGGTGGAGATGAGAGGAGGAGAGAGAAACAGTAGGGTTTTGGAGGAGGAATTGGAGGCCATGGATATGAGCGGCTTGGGGCTGGAAAAGGTTCCCTCATCCCCCTCCATTAATTTGGCAGTCATCAGTAAATTGGACCTCTCTAATAATAATTTAGAGGTACTTGTCTGTTTCCTTGGCTCTTTTTTTCATTTTTTTTTTTTGGCATCCTCTCTCTCATTGTGGAGTTCCATTTTTTAAGAAAAAATTTCAGAGAGAGATTTTTCTAGCATTTCTATTTTTTTTGTATCTCTAGTGGATAATTGGTGTTTTGTTGCAGCATTTGTGGAGAGTGCAATCTCTCTCTCTCTCTTCTAAGTTGTAAAAAAATTGAAAGATTTTAAACCAATAAAGCATCACCATTAGTAGAAAAAGATGAAAATTCTCCAGTATCATTTTTTGAATCTAGTGCAGTTTATAGACACGCTTATCTTTTCATGTTGCCCATGTCCATCTCTCTCTCTCTCCATGTATGTGGTATTTGTCTCTCTTTCTTTCTCTCTCTCTCCATGTATGTGGCATTTTTCTCTCTTTCCCTCTCTCTTCATGTATGTGGTCTCTCTCTCTCTCTCTTGGGTGGTCTGCTTGAAACTCTCATGCGATCAGTTAAGTGGGTTCTCTCTCTATGTTTTGCTTTTGTATTTTTCTCTTACTCTCTCTTGGGGTGGTCCGCTTGACACGCTCTACTGCTGTCAGTTAAGTGGGTTCTCTCTCTATTTTTGGCTTTTCCTTTCTCTCTCTCTCTATCTTTGACCTTCTCTCTTGTATTGTCTTGTTTGTTTTTTTATGCGGTTTGTATAAGGCTGAGCCTCTAAACAATTAAAGTAAAAAATGTGGTCACCTAACGATTAAAGTAAAAAAAAAGTAAAAAAATGTGGTTATCGTTATGAAAATCTATGTGATATTTTGAAAATATATTTTTATATCTAATTATAAAATTTAAAGCTTTAAAAATAGTGTAGATTGAACGGATCTATGAAAACTTGTAAATCCTGAAAATTGACCGTCCAAAAATACATTACAAAATACATTATTATCGAAACTTGAAATCTAATTTTTTTTCTTATGTCTATACATCTTGACCTCAATATCTTCAAATAAGATGTTCAATTTGATGATTATTATTTTTTGGGTGAGTTTGCACCAATTTTTTTTTAGGTGAATTCAATTTGGTGATATTTGGGCATCAAAACAATCTCTTCTAGTGAAATTTTTTGAGGCGGCCTTATATGTTTAGAGCCTCTCTGATCCCATGAGAAAGGTTCAGAGAATATATTCTCTCTCAAAATAAAAATAACCGTAAAAAAATTGAGAGAATATACCATATCTGAAAGATCCGGAAAGAATCCACCTAAAAAAACAATCTCTTCCTCAGGCTAAATAAAAAAAAAGAAAGGACTCTTTCAAAAGTCTAGAAGGATTATACTAAACTCATTCACTACCTTATAATAAAAGGACTTCTTCACTTTAAATAGACTTTAAAAAAAAAACAAATAAAAAATCCATAATAAATAAACTCTCTATAAATAAACTCTTTTATCTCTCTAAAAGTCTCCGTACCATTTTCTCTTATCTCTTTTGCTCTCAAACTTCCACATAAATCTCCTCCCTATCTCCTCACATGCTATCTCCCTATTTTATCTCTAAATCTCACCAACTTTTCCAAAATAGCTACCTCATTCTCGCATGATCTTTAATTATTCTTAATCTATTCCATAAAATCCTCACTTAATAATACTTAACAAATTTGATACCAAAAGCCATTATAATCAAGCTAATCATGCTCATCGTTGGGGACGAGCTACAGAAATTTGACTAAAGCCCTAGAGGATTTCGATACGGAAATTTGACTAAAGCCCTAGAGGATTTCGATCCGGCGGTTTTGTTAAGAAGGTACTCACATAGAGATAAATTAAAGATCCAAACAGTTGGAGAAAAATCTACCTCATGAAGAAGATATTCACATCCTTATTAATCTTGCGTCTGTAACACCACGACAAACCTTGAGTGTTGATTTAGCATAACAAAGAAATTTATCGGCCAAATTCGTGACACCAATTGAGTACTTCCGATCGAAATCCTTTAGGGCTTTAGTCAAATTTCTGTAGCTCGTCCCCAACGATTAGCAGGATTAGCTCGTCCCCAACAATGAACATGGTTAGCTTGATTATTGATGGCTTTTGGTATCAAATTTGTTGTGATACCAATTGATGCAGAGAAAATAAAACCATAAAAAACCAAAAAAAAAAAGTTAACAGAATATACCTCTTTCATTGAGAGAAAAAACCCCAATATACCCCTTTCATTGAGAGGGAACCACAATATACCACTCCCATTGAGAGGGAATCTACCAAAAAAAAATGATTTAAAAAATATACCTTACCCCTCCCATTGAGAGGGAATCTACCAAAAAAAAATGATTTAAAAAAGTATACCTTACAAGTAAATCTATCCCAAAAGCAATAAATCTATCCCAAAAGCAATCTCAGAAAAAATTTTTATGGGCAAGCTTTCTATGCTTCCCCTATAACATAGAACTATCCTCCTCTTTATCCAACTCTTCATTCTGAATGGAGGGCTAAGATTGTCTCAATCACAATGTCATGCCTCTACGTTATTTTATTTTTTATTTTTTCTATAAACTATTTTGACACAAATTTTGGATGGCCATTCATAAAATATAAAAAAATATTTTTAATAAAATAAAATGATCAAAATACCTTTGAAAGTTTCAAGGGGTATTTTGGTCATTTTATTTATCGAAAAATAATTTTTAATATTTTTATAGGTGCACCCCAATGAAAATTTGGCATGTACCAAATTTTATATTCATACAATTTGAATAAAAAATTAAAAATAAAATATTTTGAGACGTCATATCTAAGACCAAACAATGAGTAGCTCTCTTGATCAAATAATAAAAGGAGGATAGAACTTCTATGCTGTAGGGGAAACATAGAAACCCTTTCTAATTCTAACAACTCATTCACTCCTTTTTATAATAAAAGAAGATCTCCCTTAAATAGACTAAAAAAAAAAAAAGATATCTTTTAAATAAAATAATAACTAAAACAAACTATCTTATTTTATCTCTCCTTTTTTTTTTTAATTTATTTTCTCTCTTAACTTCACGTGCCAAAGAGATTTGCTTTTAAATAAATAGCCCACGATTTATCCAAAACCTCTTTTTAGATTTTAACCCTTAGATTTGATTTTATGCTATTTATATATATATATTTTTACAAAGTAACCAACCCAATTAATCAATATAATTCAAACACAAAATAAACCCATACCCACCTAAATATCGTTACTCACTCCCTATTCTTAAAATAAAAATAAATAAAATAAAATAAAATAACCTCGGCACGTATATAAACTTTCCGGTGTTTTTGGGTTCATCTCGTTTGCCTATACACCGCCTTCTTTAATTACCTTTTTTCTTGTATTTTGCTTTTGGTTTTTCTGGTCCCGAATCTGAAAATGGCAGCCCCCATAAAGAAGACAGGATACCCTACGTTTTTGCATGCCATTTGGGATTTTCCTCCACAAACGACAAATAACTCAACTATTTTAGAGGGAGAGAGACAGTAAATAAGTGTGGGTGGCGATGGATCCCGACCCAACCCATTGTGACCTGTATAAATAACAGGGATAATTGAGATATATATCGAAAATAAAATGGTTTTTCTAGTACATGTTTATACTGAGAAGTAATGATTTTTTTGTTGTATTTTCAGAGCATTCCCGAGTCATTAATAGCGAGGTTGCTAAATTTGGCTATAATGGATGTGCACTCAAACCAGTTGAGGTTGCTGCCAAATTCAATTGGATGCTTGTCTAAGCTCAAGGTCCTCAATGTTTCTGCGAACCTACTAGAAACACTCCCAAAAACCATTGAAAATTGCAAGTAAATTTTCAATCTCCATTACTATTGTTGGTACAATCTTATCTAAACTTACCTCTCTCTCTCTCTCATACTGTCATACACACACCTATTTGCTCTCTCTCACACATCTACACATATCTATTTGCTCTCTCTAACACACACATACACATCTATTTGCTTGCTCACACACACACACCATCCATCCCTCTCACACATACACACAAACCATCCATCTCTCTCACACAGAGCACACACACATCTACTCTCTCCCCCCAAGACACACACATCTATTCTCACTCTCACACAAGCACATCAATGTTCTTGCTATCACCCTCTTTCTGGTTCTCACATCTCTGTCTCACGCACGAACACGTCATAACCGCTCTTGCTCTCAGTCACATCTATTCTCTCTCTCATACACACACAAGGAACAGCTATTCACTGCTCTCTCTCTCTCTGACATTCCTCAGGGCATTGGAAGACCTGAATGCCACTTTCAATAACATAACAACGCTCCCTGACACCATCGGATTCGAGCTCCTAAACTTGCGGAAGCTCTCCCTGAGCTCAAACAAGCTCCCCCACCTTCCATACTCCACCTCTCACCTCACCTCCCTACGAGTTCTCGACATCCGCCTCAATTGCCTGAGATCTTTACCCCAAGACCTGGAAAACCTAGTAAACTTAGAGGTCTTAAATGTGAGCCAAAACTTTCAGTACTTAGAAACCTTGCCATATTCTATAGGTCTCTTGCTCTCTCTTCGAGACCTCGACGTCAGCTACAACAAAATTAAGGTTTTGCCCGAATCGATAGCCGGGTTGACGAAGTTGCAGAAGCTGTGTGTTCTAGGGAACCCTCTGGTTTCTCCTCCCATTGTAGTCACAGAGCAAAGCATTGAGGCAGTGAAAGAGTATCTACTGAATAAAATGAATGGTAACGGAAAAGAAGCCAAGAAGTCATGGATTGGAAAGCTGGTTAAGTGTGGGACTTTCAATGGATCCATGCTGAATGCTACAGGGAAAGAAGGGTTTTTGCCTTCGAAGGATTATAGATCAATTGATGGGCTCTCTTCACCTGGTTACCTGGGGATGTTCTCTCCTAAGAGGCTCTTTTCTCCAAGGCATCATTTTGCAAGATGAGAGAGATTTGTTGGGGTTAGAGAGAGAATGTGCAGAGTGAGAATGGGGGTTTTCTTTTAGCATGTTGGGTGTCAATATTATGCATTTACACTGTTGTTAGACTTATGATTTGGTTTTGGGTCTGTGGAATTTGTTTTATACTTTGTGGTTTTAGGTTTAGCTTGTGAGATGAACAAGTTCATAGATGATTTATTTTGAACTATCGCATGCTGGCTTGGGTTTCTAGTTTGAGTCAGCCTCTGCCTAGACTTGCTTCTTTATTAAGGAATTGAAAGAGGAAAAAAAATTTGAAAGGAAAATATCTCTCTCACTCACAGAGGATAAATGCAATAATTCTCATGGACAATGGGGCTCCAAACATTTAATGTGTGATTAATGTGGCACTAAATCAAAAAGCCAATGTGCAATTAGTAATATTTTCAAATTTTTGTTATATTAAATAGTAATACCCCTACACCTCAAATTAATTTTTATCTATAATATTAGGGTGAATTGTAAGTACATATGGTGAATGTTAATAAAAACCCCACTTTTTTAGTGTTCTTGCAAAAGGACTCACCCTATGCACATTACTTGGGCACATTTTTCACACTAGTTACTACAAAGTGGGCAATGATATTTGCAAATGGCAAGCATAAATAGCAATTCCATGTATTTGTAAATTTGTAATGACCATATCCATTATGGTGAAATTTTATTAAGGATAACCTACAAAGAGACCTTCTATCTTTCACACTTGGAAGCTTTGGAAGCTCCCACTCATTAGATGTCAAATTGTGGCTTGGAAGGAAATATGAAATCTGACAAAATTTTTTTGGAACTTTTTGTTTATTCAATGCCATTATGACATTCTTGATACAACTGCCCATTTCAAAATTTAAGGGACAAGAATGATTGTGACTTCGTACAAAAAATAAATAGTCCGTACTCACTCAAATTGAATGGCATTTTTGTCCAACTAAATTGCATTAACCAATAGAAAGCCTTCAAGAAAATGCAACAGATGATTTTTCTAATCTATTCTCTCCCCCCCCCCCACCTTGAATCTGTTAACGTTTGTATCAAGAGAAAGAGTAAACAAATTTTCCAATCTGCCAGATCATATTAACCATTGAACCTATACCACAGCTATAATCACAACCCAAAAAAGAAGAAGCTGAATTACACACAACATTTATAATGACCACAAACGCAATCAAGCTGACCACTCATTCCTGTTTTATACTTTGTAAGATATATGGTGGCGTTCCACTCATTAAAGTGGAAGTATTGATTTATTGTCTTTCATCCAAAAACACAACATGAATTCATGATCGTCCAAGAACACCAGGAAAGAAAAAATTCTAGCATAAGCAGATGCTACTAAAGCTTGGCAATTGCAAGCAATTACATGATGTTTTCTTAGGACCATGAAGGGTATACAAGTTGAGATCGTCGGATTTGCTTTGTTCTATTTTCGAAGAGGAGAAGATAAGTTTTTCTAGAGTAGGAGAATGAGAAAAGGTTTAGAGAGGATAAACAGAATTGGATTTTGACCTCATGACTGAGTAGTCAGGCAGCAGGCCTACACAGCACTGATCTCCGATGTTCAAATCCCAGCTTACCCATCAGAAAAAGAAAAAATTCTAACACATTTTAGAAATTTAGATTAGTATGCTCAAGAATCTATCCGCAAATAGGAAATAAACTCGCATGATTAGAACAAACCATATGCAGCAAAGCCTACTCAAGAATCAAGTCACCAAAGAAGTGATGGTTTTATTTTTCATGGGTGGAAATTTAAGACAGAATTGTAGAATCTATTACCGTGTGAGAGTCAAAGATCTCCACATGTTCTCTTCCCTAACCAATAATCTTCAAAAGAAACTTACTGGCAGTAGAGCAAAAAAAGATGCTAGGAGTTGGGACATTAAGAAGTCTAATACAAAAAAAAGATGCGAGTTATGAAAAAAATGGAAAGTGTACAACAAGACCGTTTACCTTTGGTATATAAGAAAGTCACAATCATCCAAAAGCTGTCAATGGCACACCCACAGCCGCCTGGGATCACATTTGCTAACTAGGGGTCATTGTGACTAAATTCTACCAAAGGTTAATAGTCTCATACTATCAATATTTTTAACTTGGCTCATGCCTGGAACTTGGGCTCTAGCCTGAAGGTGTTACACGGTCAAGCCAAGTTGACTCATCCAATCCACCCCAAGCTGGTCAAAGAGCAAAGAAATTTGGAAAAAAAAAAGAAAATATCTGTATAATCAGTAAAAATCAGGAAAAAAATAATAAACACAAGAAGCAGTATATAGAAGATGAAAAAAAAGTTTCCAAAATGTAAAAGAAAGAGAACTGTTAACTATCAGTTTCTCAAAAAACAGAAATAAATAAGAAAAATATTAAAAATCGTAGATCCATAAAAATATACAGGAAATTAATTATAACAATAATTGATTTATTTATTTATATTCTGCTAACAATAATTGATTTATTTTTTTTGATGCTCTTAACAATAATTGATTTATTTAATGATTAAATCATTATCAACCCATTATAATTATAGATCACTTATATATTACCCCAAGTTCGGGACGGCCTTGGGCTTGGAGTTTGAGTTGACTCGCCTGAGTCTGAAAGAACTGCATGGCATATCATTCCGCCCCGGAGAGATTTCAAGGAAGTACTAGAGAGGGTGGATCTTCAAACTAATTGTTTATTGTAGTGACGTCGGAATCAAACAGCATAGACCATTCACGAAGGTCCAAATTATTGATCATTCCAGATAGATAAAAGAATAATCAAACAATAACAAAGCTAAATGTTTTCCAAAGAAAGATCATAAGATAGTCACCTTGATGAAGCCATGATCAAAACAATAATTTAAGTAGATCTCAAACTCATTATCAGCTAAAGAAGATGGTAGGTGGCTTTCCTATATATGGAAGGAGAAGTTATTATAAAAATGCACAAGGAGCATTGTCAGTGAAGAGTGCCCACACAATCAAGGACTTCTTTAACAAGCGAAGAAGCAAAGGTAATAATGCATTGAGTTCATCTGGAAATGCGAAAGCTCCAATTGTCCAATTACTCTATCTTTTGCTGGATATTTTCCAATGTAACATAGTTCCTAAATCAGCAAACAATCCCTCACACTGTACAACAAGTCTAGCAGCAAAATGCCCGAGTAATCTACCCGTACCTAATGGCGAAATACCTAGAAGCAATCTAGAAAAAGTTCTTTTTGAAGAACGTATCTGATAATGGATAATATCCACTATCCACCGCTAGGAATGGAAGGTGGATGTTGGGTAGCTTACCACATTTCATACTAGTGATGAATGACACACCTTCCAAATTAAAAGCACCCCACATTGTTGTCTTTTTTTATTTGGAAAGAACATTGTTCAAATTTTTGTCTTGAGATACATTCTAGACTATCTCTCACTTAGATCCTAAGAGCTCCAACCATTAGTCACACTTAGTTGAATTATGACTTCCTAGTGCTAGCTTCACCATACATAAGCAAACTAACCACCATCAACTAGACTCTCGATAGAGTGGCTGAAAAGAAGGCGTTATGGACAAGAAAATCCAGCCAACTAGGACACCGCCTTTGTCTGGTCATGCAGTTGAAAGCTATGTATATTATGATGAAAAGAACCGTAATAGGTTTCGAGTAACACAGTGCCAGTAAGCCTTTGGAAACTAAACAAGTATCGAAACAAAATAAATATCAAAACAACCTTAACCCTCATCCAGAGCAGAAATATGGATGGTTTTGCAAGGTACACTGTGACACTATGTTACGAATCATTATACACCCAGTTAATAAATAATAAAAATAGCCATCCTTGATGAAATATCAAAATAACTTTTGTAGACCATAGATAAACAAATTACCAAAATTTGGAGAAGTTTCCATACTTGTCATATAAACTTTCTTCGGGCCATCAAAATAATCTAACACTGATCAATTTCCTTTACAGATTGGTTACGAAAACACGATGCCTCCACAACATCAAATATGTACAGTGCACATAGCGAGGAAGTCAGTTTAGCCACAAGTCATAAGAGATCAGTTGTCTATCTAGAATGAAAGTTTTCTTTTGTTTTTTTTTATTTCTTTTCTTTCGTTTGATAAAGTTGCCGGCTTTAAATTGGAATAAAAGTATGTACACACACCCTGGTCAGCTTGGGTTGGGTCTACCTAGACCAAGCTGAGGATATAGTCGGGGGCATGCTTTTGGACCTAGAGCCAGATTTGGACCAAACAGACCCAATTACGAGGCCTAGACAATATCTTGGAGTGTACAATCTGCCGATTTAGTTGTTTGGAACTCATCCCGTTCAATGAAACATAGGCAACTCAAACAATAGCACACTAATAAACATGATGATACATTGTCTGCATACAAAATTGATCACCACATTCATAAAGCACATGTTTACTGCGATTATAATTAAAACCATCTAGCAAATCAATGTACAGGCCACTACATGGATAGGTTTGAAGGGATAAGCTAATGTGGTTTCAAATAAAATCTCCACAAGCAATTTAATCAGTATAACCAGTGTTTAAAAACCCGGAATGGCTGTACAGAAAACTGGTTTGGATCAATGGATTGGCTGGATCCGCCTTAAAAGAACTCCAAAAAATTCTTTAAAATAGTAATAAATATTGCTTTTCGGTTGTCCAAAAAAAAGGGTAATGCATTATGGATTTTCATTATTTTACAAAAATATGTGAATAATGAGAGGTTGTAATGTTTGAAATGGAGCTTACAAATATGAAGATACAATCTGATACCAAAACAAACGACGACGACGTTCTTCCTCAAGATCATGTTATCTCCAATGGTTGAATTATTGAGATAATTCATTGAGTTGGTTAATGTACGAGTCTCGAGTTCAAAGTCATTAGTAGTCCACTGACTATACCCAAATCCCCAAGGCTGGTGAATTGCTCTCCTCGCCCGAATATTTCAATATAAATATTCTCTTAATTAGAAACTACAAAATCCTTACTAATTTATTTTTTACACAAATTTCATTTTCTTCATAACAAAATGATTAAAAGAAATCATATTTACTTTCTAACAAAATTAGAACAAAATTTAAATGTCAATAAATATGTTTTTTTAAATAAATGGGACCTAAATAAAAAATTTAAATTACAAAAATTAAACAAATAAATAACATTAAACTAAAAGAAACTGTAATATCAGCAGTGTATCAAAAAGCGCTAGGCGGCCTGGGGGGTCCAGGCCACCTAGGCGAGTTCCCAGAACCTGGACGGCTGCCCAGTTGAAAAAAAAAAGTAAAAATCCCAATATACCATATTCCAAGTTGAAAAAAAAGAAGAAGATAGAAGTCGAGAAGAGCATTTTGATTATCCATATTGTTAAAACAGTAAACTGTAAAACCATACAAGTGTAGGATATAAGAGTCAACGGTCAACACTCCATACAACAGAAATATACAGAAATTTAGAAAATATACAGTCTAACAAAAGTCAACACTCATGACTCAACACAACAGTCAACAGACTCAACTCTCAACAGTCAGCACCAAGAGGCAAGAGTCTTCAGTCATCATCATCAGAAAAAATATCAATAAGGCAAGCCTCATCATATGCATCACAATCGAGGCCATCATCATCAGAGTCATCTCCCTCTTCAATATAATGCTCGTCCTCCTCTGTTTCTTCTGAATATGCCTCTTCATCCTCATCTTCTTCTACCTTCCTCTTACTAGTATGTGCAGTCTGTGCAAATGAGGCCCTAAGAGTCTTGGCTACTCTACCCTTTTTTTTTGTGCTTCTCTGAACTCAAATATTGTATAATTTCCTCCTTGATAGCCTCAGGAACATTTTTACACGGGGCAACAGCCCCCGTAATACCGACAAGGTGTTTTTTAAACTGGTAAATACCCCCATTAGTATCCTTTCCACAATAATTACATTTAATACGATTTTTATCACTTGGATTCGGGTTATAACCATAATTCCAACTCGGATCACCACTCCAACTAGAAAAACTGGAGAAGATACTTCCATAGAACAAGGCTTATTTTCATTCTTGTTTCGTTCTTCAAAATTCAGAAAATGTCTAATCTCATCTCGAACTGCTTCCGAAACCATTGTACAAGAAACAACATTGCCTCTAACACCAGTAAGGTGTTTTTTTAATTGGCTAATACTCCCATTGCTATCTTTTTCACAAAAATTACACCTTATACAATTTTTATCATTTGGTTTTGGGTTGTACCCATACTTCCAACCCGGATCACTTTTTCTAGGAGTAGCAGAAATAGATCTATGACAATAATTTTATTCTTGTTTTCCAAAACTTAAAAATTGCTTAATCTCCTCCTTAATAGCTTCAGGAACATTTTTATAAGGGGCAACATCCTCCTTAATACTGACAAGATGTTTTTTAAACCGGTTTCTGCCTCTTTTTGTATTTTTTTTACAAAATTGCTTCTAATGCAACTTTTGTCATTTGAATTCGGGTTGTATCCATATTTCCAACGCGGATCTCCACTTCAACTAACTCCTGAAGAAGACATCTCAAAATAAAACAAGCAATCTAAAAAATGCACTTACTTTGGTTGCTTGAGCTTCAAACTTTGGGAAACACTTCAATAATTCGATCCAATGAAATGTAGTTTTTTGGAGGTTTTTGTTACTCTAAAAGGGGTTTTGATGGGTTTAGGGTTCAAATGAACCTAAAATCCATCATTCTTAACTTTTATATCTTTGAAAAAAATGAAAAAAAAAAAAAGTTTTTCGGCTCTGGGCGGGACGGCCTCCCAGGGCTGGGCTCTAGGTGGCTCGCCTGGTGGATTCCGTACTGCCTAGGCGACCGCCCAAGGAAGACCGCCTAGTTTGACCGCTTAGGCTTGAGTGATGCGCCCAAGCCTTCTGGACCGCCTAGGCGTTGGGTAGTCCCTTTTTTTATTAGTCCAACATTAAAAAAATGGTTCAACTTTAACTCAAGAACCCTAACATGAAAAAAAAAAAAGCTTGCTTTTTTGCCCTAGATCCACATAGTAATAGGTTTAGACTTATGAAATTGATTAAAAAATATTGTAGAGGGGCGAATGAAGATCATTTTGATCAAAATTTGCACAAATTTGGTTCAAAATCCATCATGAAATTTGCCAAATGCTGGATTGTGCCAAGATAATGAAAAAATCAATAGGAATAGGTAAACCCAAGAAAACAATTTCGTAAAAAAATAGATAATTGAAAATTAGAGATCCATACTTTAGATGAAAGAAGAACTCCTAGATTGAAATACCCAAATCAATGTCAAGATAAACACATTAAGTCTAAAGATTTTTCTTCTATGGCAGATGATGACAAGAAGAAAAAAACATTAAGCAAAAACCGTAAACCAGAGATTTTTTTTCCAGCAAGATCTGCATAGTAACAGATTGATATCTACATAATTGATTCAAAATATTGTAAAGAGATGAGTGAGGATCATTTCAAACAAAATATTTATATCAAAATATTCGGGCTATGAGAGCCGTCACCAATCCCAGGGGTTTTGGGAATAGTCAGCTGGCTACTAATGACTCTAAACCATCAAGGTCACACATTAACCGACACAATGAATTGTCTCAAGAATTCAACTAGTGGAGATAATGTCATCGAGAGGAAGAACACATATTTAAAGTTACTCTATTTTTTACCATGTCATATTTTAATACTCTATTTTTTACCATGTATAATTCATAATCAAGATAACATTATGTTCAATTTTTACTATGAAAAGAATGTAATGGTCAACAAACATTCAAACAAGAAACCACCTCTCAATATTCGTGTATTTTTGCAAAATAATAAAAATCCATAATGCATTACCCCCATTGTTTTCAAAAACCCCAAGACAATATATGGAACGATTTTTAAGAACTTCTTTAATTCTTTTAATGCCGTATCGGTCTGGTCGAGCTGATCCCACCGATCTGTATCTCTAATCCACCGATCCGGATCGTTGTCTAGATAGCTAATCCACCCAGCTGATCCAGGTTTTTAAAAAGTGCATACTAAATACACTCAGTGATGATTGTGTGACCAATTGTGGAAACCTACTATTCCATTAATCCTACTCATAGCTTTAAGGGACTAAGTAATTTTCAGGTTACTAGTATGCGTAAAACCTGAAATAAACAAACACACACATTGCACCACAGTAAAATAATCGCAACAAATATATAATAAAGAAACCTTCTCTTTCTCCCCCGTGAGCACTTTTTGCTCTTTCTGTTTGTTTTGAATGCAATTTGAGCACCCAATATGTGGGATGCCGTTGGTAGTCTCCTCTTCATGTAATTGCCTCTTTTTATTACTACAAAAGTTAACATTCTCAAAAGAAATATATAACAAAGCAACTATCAGGTATCCAGATGTCTTTTACATGACATCGACTAAACTTTACCAGCCTCAAAACAAAAATCAAAGATAGAATTACACCCCAAATTAGTTTCATTACTAGAAGCAATCCATGATTTCGAATAAAGATCCACAAGTCTTCGTTTCCGTTCCTAACAATGCTAACCCCTTTCGAAAACTACTAATGGTTTCAAAAATTGCTAACACACTACTAACAGTTAACGTTAAGAAAAACTAATACAAAACCTATAGGTTACTACTCTGTATAGAAAATTCAATCCCATGAAAGGAACAAGATAACAATCTTACTTATTTAAGCCTATCATGAGTATCATTTCCACAAATCACACATGCTGAGAGGAAATTGCAAAAATGAATTCAAATAATTTCTTAGTAGGTACAGTAAAGGCAAGAAAACCCCAATTTCTCAACAAAAAACATGCAGGATATAAAGATCTCATAACAAGCGGAGAAATACCACACTATTTAGTGAGAAAAAGAAGCAGTAACAACCCAACAACCTACAATTTTTTCAGTGTATTATTCATCCGTTCCCAATCAAGAAAACCTACATTTAGGGTTTCCTATCACCTTTCACTGCATATGCTAAAATAACTAACAAATAAATGAAAGGTAAGCATTTCTTAATCACCAAAATTTGCCTCAGAGAACACAAAAGGCTTCAAAAACCCTAATAACACATGTAAAACACAGGTAAAAGAGTAAAATTCCTGAATCCACCACATTTTCTAGGGCAGAAACCCTAACCAAAACATGGAACATGACCATTTCTCTTCTCTATCTGAGATATCCAGGGATTTTGATACGAATAAAGAGCATACTCATAACATAGGCAATCAGCACCGATGTGATACCAGTCGCTGCAAAAGAAACCCTAACGCTCCGAGCCTTGTTCTTATCCAGCGCGAGGTCCATTAAAATGATCCCAACTCCTCCAAGGACGAACATGAAGCCAGAAGAAAGGCCCTCTATAATGTATTGGCCATTAACCCTACCTGACATGAAAACCACTGGTTTCACTGCACCAGTAGCTCGATCTTGGGTACTTCCTATGCCAGGAGGCTCGACTATAACGTCATAGACGAAACCAGAGATAACCAGGAAGTAAGTGAGCAAAACCAGAGAGAAGACAGTCATGGACGAGGGCAGAGAGAGAGAGGGGAGCTTCAGCCTGAGTTTTGGGACTCTAAGGAAAGAGAAAGGGAGGATCTTCAAGAGATGGAGAAGGGGATCCATGGATTCGGTGTCTGAAGAAGTAGAGAGAGAAGAGTTCTCGGCCTTGGGAGCCATGGAGAATGGAAGAGGAAGAGAGAGCTTGGCAGAAGCGAAACCAAGAAAGGGGAGCTGGGCCCAAAATTATAGCGTTCAGTGATTCCGATATTTCGGCGGAAGATCGATTTCGGTATCGAAATTTCGACTTGGAATATGACCTCCTAATCCTTAATTTTTTTTTTTTTAGAAATTTACGTTCTTGTCCGCCCTATATCAATTATTACAATTTTTTCTCAAACTTTCGTATTTCAATTTTATATATTTTTTATTTTGTTTGGAATAGGTCCAAAGTGACAAGGACTTCATATCGAGATCAACAAAGTATGTTTTTACTATAAGTCAGGACCTTTAAGTTTTGAAGTGAGTTTTGGGTCTGGACTTCGGATAAACGATTGGAAGTCAAGATTTTTAACTTGGTTTTGGATAATGAAGATTCAATAAATAAATAAATAAATAAATATATATATATATGGTGCAGTTGGCATACAGGTGTAGAGGTATGATGTACCTTCAAATTTTATTATGGTACATAATTTTGATGTAAAATGTTCTTAGGATTATCTCAAAATCTATTTTTATATTTAGTTATAAAATTTTAAATTTTAAAAATGGTAAAAATCAAGTAGATCTATAAACATATGAAAATCTTGAAAATGAACGGTGTAGATAATATGTTGTAAGACGCATTATTTATGAGATTTAAATTCTTTTTATTTTTCATAGTCATACATCTCGAAGTCGAGATGATCAATCAAAAGGTTTTTCAACATTAAAACTACATTTTCCGATGGATTTTTTGGGGCATCCATAGTTCTACATTACAAGGTTGCATCTTTATATAAACTTTTTTCATATATATATTTTTAGGTCTAAATCAAGGTATTGTAGAAAAAATGAGTATGAATGTAAAATACAAAATTTCGGGGGCAAATCTCGTCATAACGGATGTTTCGAGCTTTAATTTCTCAAAAAAATATGTTAAGAAAATGTTATCCCTTAAGTCATGGTTTGGTTTGGCCCAATTAAATCATTGTCCACATCCGAGCTATATCCAACCTATTTAGGATTCAGGCCACTTGAAAATATTATAAAAATTATAACATTTTATCTCATGGTGGTATGAAGTTTAACTATGTGAACTGCAATCTTTAAAAATTCTCTAAAGGTCTAAAAAAAAATTTATATTATAAAACTTTATTACGATTAGTTAACATAATAAGTCTATATTTTTTCTTAATGACTTCATACTTAATCCTCTGTACAGGGGTTAAAATCAGGTCTCTTTGATTGATGAGTTGACCCGACTAGGCCTGGAGTCTAGATATTAGACACGACCGGATCTGGGTCAATCCAAGAGCTCATCGGGTATAGCAAGCTCAAGGTCCGGGTCGACCCAACATGATATATATTTGTATAATATATAGATTGTCAATAGTTCATAAGTTTTTTATCCCCAAAAGTGAGGAAATTGAGCAGTATTCACTACTGTGGGCAGATGACCACCGAGATTACTTCTTCAGAGCACATGTTGGAGGAAATTATAGATACATGCATTTATGTTATTTTTTATAGTTGGGGGTGGGTAACAAGGTTTAAACATTGAGTTTATTCTTAATAGACAAGAAATTATAATTTTGCAGGCGATTTAATTATGAGATTGGATACAATGCGACTATTGTACAAAGAAGTCACAATTGTTTGTAACCATCCGTTATGAAATTTGATAGCTTGAGTGTGTTATAAAGTTCAAGAAATTTTCTTTTAAACTTTGTGGTTAGTGAAATAATTTCACATCTAAAGGTCATGATTAATTGTGCTCACTTTGTACAAAAGATAAACGATCGCATTGTATACTTTCCCTTTAATTTGTTGGTTTTCTATACCTATATAGTTTACATTTGTGAAGGGTGACGACAACTTATTCTTGATTAAACGATAGGCAGTGAGCTGCAAATAATGTAAGAGATTAGTGTGAATTACTTTTGTTAAACTGCAATTACTTTGTAAAATTATTATTGGCCGACTGCTATTTGTCTTATCAAAATTGAATGACTGTAACATAAATTATAGGAAAGTTTATCAAAATGCCCCTCCATATTTGGGCAAGCTTTCTATGCTTCTCCTACGGTATAAAACTTATATACTTCCCCTTATCCAACCATCCACTCTAAATGGAGGGCTAAGATTACCCTAATCACAATGTCACGACTCTAAACTATTTTATTTTTAATTTTTTTTCTATAAACTATTTTGACACCAAATTTTGGACATCCAATCATCTATTAAACTCGCACTAGCGAAAAATATAAAAAAAATATTTCCAATAAAATAAAATGACTAAAATACTTCTAAAAATTTCAAGAGGTATTTTGGTTATTATATTTTATCAAAAAATGATTTTTTCATAGGTGTGCCCCAATGAAAAAATAGCACGTACCAAATTTCATATTCATATAACTTGTATTAAAAAAAAAAGAAAAATAAAATACTTTGAGACGTAGGATCTATGATCAAACGGTGAGTGGCTCTCTTGATCAAAATTGAACAGCTGGATGGTAGGGGAGGATAGTTCTTCTATGTTGTAGGGGAAGTATAGAAACCTTTTCCTCCATATTTAATAGTTTACCAATTTATTTTAAAATCCTATCAAAATACACATGAAACAGTTGAAAAAGATAAAAATATTAAATAGTTGATATGTTACTGCAACTTAGAAAAATTTCCCTAAATCATATATTTAAGAAATTAATAGCTCGCCCTTTGAATTCACCACTTGGGCGTGGGCGTCCTCATCAATAGCGATAGCCGCCTAAAACCAAAAAAATGAACTTCATCATTTCATCTCTTTGTTGTTTATCACTCATTTAATTTCTGATATTAAAATAATCATCATCATAACATTTTTCTACCTATTTGAGAGCAGCTACATGAATCCTAGTCTGCCATTCTGCTCTATTAAAAGATATACCCTCAGTGAGGCTATAAAAAAACCCTAGCATAAATAGATAACATAGATTCAAGATTCATAGAAAATTTTGACAAAGTTTTATGTTGGTTGTTTTGCCTAACACAACCCAGCTCTTTTATCAGGGTTTGAATTAAGTCAAAATTTAAAGTCTTCACTACTTCTTGACATAAAATAATATTTTATTTTTAAATTTTTTTTTTTTTTTCATTTGTCCCAAAATTTTTTAACTCATAAATATATGTAGTTGAAGCACGTGACATTATCATCGGTTCACTCATAACCATCCAATTAAAATCAAACAACTGCGAGTCTCTAAACACATAAAATATATTGCCTATGAAGGCACATAAATATTTACCAAACTTAAGCACTGCTTTGTTATACTTGTAGTTTAAGATAACCTCAAAGAATATCAGGCATCCTTTAACTTAAGACTCCTTTATCTCCATATAATATATGGCTGATTTTTTGAGAAATGTTGACTAATATATGGTTTGATTAGGACAAGGGAACTTCTTATACAAGAAAAAATGAAAAATCTTAAATGAAAAGCGAATGTATATAATAAGAGATGGTTTACAGGTCAGAGTCATCAGATAGTGTGCACCTCTAGTCATGCTTGAAGTTTAAGGAACTTTCCTCAAATTTATTACAGGGAAATAACAGGCCCCAATTGTCGAATAGTTCATTTGATAGCTTGAGGTGTTTGCATATTTTATATTTACGCACAAGAGGCAACAGTCTCATTGTATACAATCCCATATGACCTCCACTGTCCACCATCACACGATGAAATTTTGACTAAAGGCCATGCAACTTTAGTTACAGCTTGACAAAAGTTATTAATATTTAAAGTAATTGATGCATAGTGGAGATAGAGTAGAATGGGATACCATGATTCATATAACCGACACCAATTAGTTCGAAATGATGGATAGTGGAGATCAGCACCCTCACGGTTTCTAAATGAGAATGCTTTACATACAATGTGGTCATAATTCTCATGCTCCTTTACTAGTTTCTTCTTATGAGTGAAAACAAATTAATTTCTTGTACCAAAAGAGTAACCAAAAATGATAATCCCCATATGTTTAAATAGAAGCTGATCAGTCGCTCTCAAATGGTAATTCACTTGAAAAAGAATGAACACTGGTGCAAAAATGAATTATCGCTTAAGTTTTGCCTGATTTCCTAACATTGAATTCATATTTCAATTCATGATTTCACTAATTTTTGTTCCTAACATTTGAGTTATTAAATAATCTCAGTGGATCACCAAAACAAGAAAGAAAAGAAAATCTTGAATCTCGTACAATTTTAGTCAATGAATATTTCCAATCAAAGTTAAAATCTCAGCTAGAACTGGAAAACGGATAGTTGAAAAACCATGACATATAAACAACTGACCTTGACAACACTTGTTCCAAAAGAAAAAAGAGTCATCGCAAAAATGGTACTAAAGCTCTACGATACAATCTGAATATTCCATTATAACTCAGATGAGATTTTGGAGGAACACCACAAAGCAACCACCTCTTAAGGTGCATCATCTATTCAAAATGAATCATGCAGCAGAGCATTCGAAGGAACGAGAAAGACCCAGAGAGAGTAATGAAATATGACCTCTCAAAATGTTTTCTTTCCCTAGTTATTCAGGTTGAATCTTCAGCTTTGAAGCTCGAGTTCTTTTCAATGTTGACAAGGATATATGCTCAAAATTTTAAGTAATAATTTAGTCACTTACAGAGCTTCAATTTCTTGAAGAATGAAGAAGCTACAGATTTAGGATAAGGCTTTGTAGCCAGACAGGTGGGAATGTTTTCGGGTTGCTCGATCCACAATTTATGGTCGATTCCACCAGCTTTAAGCTTTTCGGATAAATTCAGGATTTGGGATTCTCCTTTCACCTCAAGAGTGACCTGCAAGGTGACACATATAAAGCTAATGTTTGATCTGTTTCTTCATAAAGTTAACTTATGTCTACTTGATTATTCTTTTCATCTTTTTCTTGTTGGATAAGCAATAGACAGTAAGGAAATCCAAGGATCCGTGTTTTCTATCCAAACATTCAGGACAAGAAAAACATGCAATTTATGTAAAGGATGTTCTTTTGGCCTAAAGTGAGAGTTCCAGTTTTCTGATTTTCAAGAGAGACTTGATAGGAAAAAGAGTAGCATAAGATATAGATTGTTTGTTGCTTATAATGAGCATATTACTAAGCTATGTAACAATGACATGTGTGTTGCGTGTACTTAGGAGAATCAAACACAGCAATGCACCAGACACACGTGTCAACATGCAACATATACATACAAACATGGGAAATCTGTGTGGATATGTGTCTCAAAAAATTGTCATTTTTTGGATTCACATTTTTTTAAATGACTGCATTTTTATTATGGAAAGTTAATTTTCTGGATTGGGGAACACAACATTTCTGCAATCTGGACCAGTGAGTCCACAGATTGGACAAACAAGACAAGTGCCCCCATTTGTAAAACGCGTGTCCGCATTGTAAGACATGCATGTCCTTTTGTAAGACATGTCTCTGCACCATTGGGGCCGAGTGTCAATGAATTGGACAAGTGCATTGTTTTTCTTTCACTTTTGATGCAAAGAGTTCACAATCACCATTAGCCATTAGATGTGAAAAGCAAGGTTAGGTGATGGATTCTCATATCGTGTCCTTGAACATAGTTCTGAAGAAGTTTTAGGTCCTCAAGTCTCAGCAACAAAAAATTAAACCTTCACTAAGGATTTATGAAGTTCATCTCAAGTTAGTGTCAAACATGTAGCAGATGGGGCTTTTGTAGCACCTTTTTCTTTAACGCATCAAACATCTGCCATAAAAATCCGAGATTTCATACCACAACTTTATGGTCAAACCAAAGGTAAGTGCAAATGAATTCTAGAAATGAATGAAAACACACTATCTTTTACCAAAATGGAATTTAAAATTTCTTTCAAGGCCAGATAAATGTGACATTTTTCAAGTGGGTCTCTAAGGTGCTGATGCAAGGGTAACGGATCAGTTAAAAAATTCTACCAACAAAGTGTTCTATCATTCCATAACTTTTTAGTTCATTGTAAGAACGGTGTGCCTTACCTACAAAGGCTTGATAACAGGAATGGCAAGAGGATTTAGCTGAAATATCTCATAACTAAAATATGAGGTTCTCACAAGGACAAATCTAGACCATCTTTTATGACAATTGGAAATTTGGGGGAAATAGATCTATAACCTTCTAAACTATATAAGATTTTCGGATAATAAGCAGTAACGATTTCTTCAAATAAGTAGAATAAAACTTTATTCTCAATAGTCTATCCCCAAATACTTAGGAAAAAGGTTCTAATGATGATGACGAGTCTATCCAAAAAATTTAATAATCCTCTCATCACAAACGCCAAAACTTAATATTTACTCTGTGTGTAACACTAGATCCCATCCATCTCCAACTAACTCAACTAAGGAAGCTCAAGTTCTCTACAAAATAGATCCTCAACTTCATATTTAATGCTTGTTTCAAACTTCAATTGGGGTGCAAGGCATAGCTCAAATTTTCATTTAACTAAAATCTCCCAACTTATACTACTTAGTTGTTCCACAAAACATAAACAAATGCACTATAATTTCTTCTCTTCTATCCTTGTATGGTTGCATACCAAAGAAATAATAAGCAAGATTAGAAGGTAACTAAATCATGAGATGAAGGCTACTGCAAAGAAACTAGGTCAAGGTTAAGAAACAATACCATATGTGATATCAACAAAAATTTGGATTCAATTTTCACAATGTACAAAAACTCAATTGCAAATTGCTTATTGGATTACTTCTAAATATCAGTTTATTTAACATTATCACTACTAGTTTTCACCAGGATAAGCAACAAAAGGACAGTGAAATGTAAGGTTTTGAGGTAAACAAAATTTTACTGTGTACTAAAAAATTTCAAATTTTTTTTATGGAAACCCCCCAACATCACCAAAAAAGATCCCCAATAAGTAAAAAACAAGAATAAAAAAAGACCAAATGGCAAGTATATACCTTTTATTTTTATTCTTCATTTTTTTTAATGCACATTAGCTACATTCACATTTTTTTTCTTGTATGCATAAATTAGACAATTTCACAAACCTTGTCATAAAACCTAGAGCCCTAAAGTTCTCCAAAAAATTGAAAAATTGATACCAAAAACACTAATAATCTCACCACAATCAAATACTCTGAATTAGCCACTGTTATTCATAATAAATGTCACTACTTGAGAAACCATAACACAAAAATCAGAAAACCCATTAACCATGTCCTAGAAATCAGAGGACCCATTCTAGAGAGAGAAAACAAGAAAATGATTGTAGAGAGAGTGTATGTCAGAGAATGAGGGGAATTTTTACCTAGATAGATAGAGAAAGAGAGAAAGAGCTAACCTTACGCATGTGATCAATATCATCAGGGGCACAATATCGACTGGTTAATGGGTCATCCCTGAAACACCAAATGGCGGAAACAGAGGCGTGGCAACCCTGAGTTACTACGCTACCAAGCGGCCATGAATCAATGAGGTCTCTTCTCAAAACCACGTACTGAACCAGAGGGTCTTTTTCTTCAATTTTTGATGGACTTTTCTCCTTCTCCTCCGGTTTGATAGAATTCATGGCCTTCACAGTGAAAGTCCTAGAAATTTTCAGAGGAGAACAATGGGAAATTACCTTTGGAGGCCTGCAAATGGAGAGGGAATAAATGCAGCGAGGAGGGAGGAGAGAGAGCATGGTGCAAACGTGTGAGTTTACACGTGCATTGTGTAAGAATATATTGACCGTGGTTCAATTAGCTTAAGGGGCTGAGAATCTACCCTGTGTAAGAATATATTTACCATCGTCAGATTAGGTTTTATTTGGATCTGGGTATGGATCCAAGATTTGGATCCGATAACTCAGATTTGGATTTGAATATAGATGGATCTCACAAAACTTCAACTTAATTTTTAATATATTATATTATTTTATATATATGTATATATGCTGTATAATATTTTTTTATATATTATTTTGTATCTATCTGGATCTTTTATATGCCTTTCGGACCTAAATCTAGATTCGGGTGGATTTGGGCCCATTCCCAGCCCCAGGCCGCAACCTCACTAATGAAAGTGAGACCGCGGTCTTACAACAAAAGTGGAGCCGCGGCTCAAAGCCATGCCAGTAACTATATGTCCATTGTGAATTGTTAACTTAAATCTAATGTTTCAAAATGGGTTAAATTTGGGTGGCTTTGTGAAAGCTTGTCACACCCCGAAATGTGACAGACAAAACATATATACATCTATTGATAGGATAAATTTACAGTGGCGAGGTCTTACAAAGTAACAAAAGAAGGTTTAAGCAAAACTACAATATCTTCCCAAAGTTGATCTTGACGAGGACACAAATGAAACCGCAGTTATCCTGAAAAATGTTTACCATTGTTTGATGAGTTTGGCTACTCAGTAAGTGATCATCATAATTCTAAAAATAATCATGGTTGAAAGATATCAATATTTTCAAAAAGAAGATCTATTAACAGAAATGCATCAACAGTTTCACTTTCAATAAATGCATAATTAAGTATAATCCGAATAATTGAAATGCACATAACACTTTAACGCGTCAATGCATAATTCAAAGGATTTCACAAAATACCCTACTGGCGTCCCAAGTAGGTCACCTATATACCCCATCAGCGTCCTGATAGGTCCACTTAATCCCTATCGGCGTCCAAGATAGGTCCACTTAATCCCTATCGACGTCCCAGATAGGTCCACTTAATCCTTGCAGGTCCACTTATACCTCACCGGCGTACCGGATGAGTCCACTTAATCCGTACCGACGTCCCGGATAGGTCCACTTATACCTCACCGA
>NW_006498608.1:6400884-6419718 GCF_000471905.2 Amborella trichopoda | reverse complement strand
ATTTATTAAAAATATACTATTTTTCAGGAAGACGATATCACTTACCCACAAATATTTGAGAGGGAACTTCGATAAAATTCTGCTAGAGAGAGAGAGATCTCAAAATTTTCTAGGGTAAAAGTGCTCACCTCCCCTATTTAAATTCTTATAACGTATTATTATATTATTTTATTACGCTCTACCTCATACCTGAGGTGTCGCGTTAAAAGCAGACTTTTATCGTACGAAAACCACGTCCGCTAAAGGACGCTGCCAGCTGCAAGCAGCATGGGGCAAAAGCTGGCAAAGGAAAAAAGTAAAGGCAAAGCAAAAGTTAATCCAAAGCAAAAGTTTTGAAAATAGTGATGGTCCCCAAGGACCATCATACTCAATCAGACCATCACCTATTAAAAGCATCATTTCCCCCCCTTTTTTTTTTTTTTTTGAAATTTTAGGATTGTTACAAAGCTACAGTCCAAACAATGAGTAACAAGATATACTACTTTTTTACCGAAAAAGATATACTATTTTAGGGTTTGAAATATATATATATATATATATATATATATTAGATCTATATTTGTTGAGGTTGATATGATCGACTTAAGAATTTTATAGTGCCAGAACGTATCTTTTCAATGAGATTTGAGTTGCAGCTCTACACAAACTCAAAATTGTAAAGGGAGAAGTTATTTTAAAATTTAAGTTTTTGAAAGAGAGATTGTATTAACATTTTAGAGAGAGAAACAATATCAAATTTTAGAGAAAGAATATTTAAAATGTTTAGAGCGAGAAATTATCTAAATTTTTTAGAGAGAGAAACTATTTTATATTTTAAGTTTTAGAAATAGAAAGTGTATTAAAATTTTAGGGAAAAAACCCCATCAAATTTTATAGAGAGAAACTATATCAAATTTTTAAAGAAAGACTATCTCAAATTTTGAGTTTTAGAGAGAGAAATTATATAAAATTTTGTTATCTATGTTGGTGTTATTCTGGAGTGAGAGATATCTGGCTTGGGCTTGGTGTTTGAAAAGGGAGGAAGACCGCTTCTTGACATTGCATGGAGGAAGCAATAAGAGAGAGAGGGGGAAGAGAGAGAGAGAGGATTTGCATTTTTTTTTTAAAAAAATATTTCAGGCAATCCAAACAATGAACTCTACTTTTTTATGGTTTCTACGAGGTGCAATCCAAATAGTATACACTATATTCCAGGAAATACTAATTTCACTAAATACCAATTTCAGGATACACTTTTCCACATGATTGAAAAATCCGGGGAGCCAAATGGCCTTTTAGTGTCTTGGGAAAGGTAAGAGTTATTGTTAAAATTGTTAAAAGTTTATTTTCTAGAAATTATATTAGTTTTTATGTTATTTCATTATCAATGATGTAGTGAAGTTGTACTTGTAAGTTTGTGTAATAAGAAGTTGTGAAACTACTGTGTGGTTAGTAGTTATTGTTGTAGGTTAGTAGTTATAATTATAAGTGGACAATGATTGTAGGAAATATGGTTGTAAAAGCCTCTATTTAAAAGAGAGGTCTGTGGTGGGAAAATTGAGACACATGTTGAAGGTTAATCTTGGGTGTCAAGCTTGTAATGCCTTTATGTACCACGGGGTCACATGTGTTAAGGTTAATCTTGGGTGTCAAAATTATAATGCTTTTGTGTACTTCATGTTTTTCTTGAATGAAAGATTCGTTTTTCTTCCACCTCATTTTAGTTATTCTTCTTCTTTCTATTTGGTTGTGAGTTTTGAGTTAGTGTACCATGTTACACTAATTGAGGAGCGGATTGTTCCAGGGTTTTGTCATCCATCTTCTCTAAATGGTATCAGAGCCACATGGTGGTGGTTATGTTGCTTTGATTTTCTCGGTGAAAAAGATCAATTTTCTCCTTGAAAATGGATTCAGTGGAAGGTCTAATGGTTTGATGCGGAAGAACCTATTTGGAGGCAGGTTAAAGAGGGAATATATTCTCAACGTTACCTCTATTCTAGGGTGGGTTATGCAACTCTACTTGGTGGAATCTGAGAATCTTTTTGGTGTCTTGCTAAATGGCCGGATTTTCAATTTCGGGAAATGATGAAGATAATCGTGTACACATAGTCTAGTTTTCTAAAATGATCACTTTAAGAGGGGATGTTAAAATTGTTAAAGTTTATTTTCTAGAAAGTATATTAATTTTTATGTTATTTCATTATCAATGATGTAGTGACGTTGTACTTGTGAGTTTGTGTAATAAGAAGTTGGGAAACTATTAGGTCGTTAGTAGTTATTGGTGTAGGTTAGTAGTTACAGTTATAAATGGGTAGTTATTGTAGGAATTATGGTCGTAAAAACATCTATTTAAAAAAGAGGTTTGTGGTGGGAAAATTAGAACATATGTTTAAGGGTAATCTTGGATATCAAGATTGTAACGTCTTTCTGTAATCCGCGTCACCTGTGTTAATCTTGGATGTCAAGATTGTGATGCCTTCGTGTAGGCCATGTTTTTCTTGAACGAAAGATTAGTTTTTTCTTCCAACTTTTTTGGTTCTTCTTTTTTTTTCTATTTGGTAATGAGTTTTGGACTAGTATGATAATATTACATTAATTGAGAAGCGAATTGTTATGGTGTTGTGACATCTGTTTTTCTCTACAGTTATGGAGCAAAAAATATCGAATTTCAACTCTTTGTCACATCAAAGCCTATCCAGATGGGGTTCCTCGTGGAGTTACATCAGAATGCGTGATGCATTAGTTTGGCTCGCTACTATTCAGGGTATAACTTGACGATTGATACTCTCTTTTGTGAATACCAACAAAAAGAAACCTACCTCTTTTACCGGTAACAAGAAAGGGCGAGGGCAGCACTGGTTAGGGTAATTATAAAGTTTGGAATTTCATGCTTGTGGCATAAGGCTAGTAAAGATGAGGCTGGGGTATCACTACTTGGACATTTAAATGGGGCCTCAATATGTGAAAGAGAGAGAAATAGTGTCTTGAGAAAAAAATCCGCAAGAAAAGGGTACAAAACACGGGCGGTCAAGACCTCCCCCACGCACCACAAGAATAAAAAAAAGAGAAGGTAAAAAACCACAGAATGGTCTCCCTATACACGTCAAACTGTTTTTTTTTTAATACAAAAACAAGCCCCATAAATCTATTTCTATCATCTAAGAAACTTCTACCTCCTAACCAATTAGATAACCTCCATTATATATATCAACATCTTCTCCCTAAAAACGAAATCCTTCCTGCTTAAAGAAATCCTTCCTTTCTCGGTAATATTAAAGGTAGGCCTCTAATCCTCAAGATAGAACCTACCTAAACCCAACTCCTACAAACAAAAAACAAAAACGTGCTCAACCTTCCTATATTAAAAAAATGATTTCTTTCAAAATTTAAGCCAATTCATATATTCTAAAACAAAACTTAATAAAAAAAGTAAAAAAATAAAATTTTAATTTTGATTCAACCCATTATTGATATGTATTACTCTCTATTGGTTGGAAAAAACTCGGAGATAAATTTGTATTAGTCCCATAACGTTCTTCATCTCAAATATTGAAAACATAATTGTGACTTGTGGGTTATTGCACTAATCAAAATACAATGATTTTATATCAAAACTGAGAAACCCTCCAACAAAGGATCCTTGTATGACAACAGATTATATTCAGCCATATAATTAGTTCATCCATATAATCCGTTTAATGTTTTTATGCTCAACCCTAAAACAAACAACAAACAACGGAGCATCTTCGAGATAGGACTTTTAAAACATAACAACAGAGTATCTTTGAGATGAGCTCTTTTGATAACTGAACTAACTTTACTTATTGGTTCTTCTTTGAGTCTTTTGTTTTGTTTGTCAAATATCAGTTTAACCATGAAATCTTGATCATCATTGTAAATTAGATATCTTATAAAATGTTGTTCTTCATCTAAGTAAATATCAAACATTAGAGGTGAACCCAATCCACAACCTGTTGAATTTTATGTAACCTATGTTAGCATTAACCTCATTTGTTTTCAAATCATGTCGATCAATTACATCCCATAATATGTTATCTTGAATATGAGGCTCCCGACGTGGAGTGTGTGGGCACGGTTTTGCGCCATAACTCCTCAACTTGCCTTATCAAATCTTTTATTTTAATGTCTTGGAGTTTTTGTTCTCGATGGATGGGCTCATTCCAAGTATCGGCCTATCGACTGTGTCCACCAACCATGATGCCTTATTGACAAACACTACTATCCCACAAGAACCGACGCTTTTATACCACCTGACGTAACTGAAAATTCACCGGCAACGAACAACCAAATACAATCATGTTTTAGAGAGAGAAAAAGTCAATTGACAAGAAATCCACAAGAAAATAGTAAAACTGCGGGGAGATGTGAGCTTCTCCAGTACACTACAAGGTCTCTCTCTATACTTCTACCCATTGAAGGAAAACTCAATCTGTCTAACCGATAGCTGCCTGTTTTGATCAGGATCGGCCACACGTTGGTTCTGGTTTCGATCGATTTTGATGATCGGCTGGGTATTTTAAAAAAATAAAATAAAAAAATATATAAAATTCCAAAAAAAAAGGAGCTTTGTTTGTAATATATCTTAATGTATTTTTTTTTAATCATTTTGGCATAGACTGGAAATATTTTTGGCTATTAATACTTATTTTATATTTTTTCATCTTTTTTGAAAAATTTTAAAAATACCTTTAAACACAAATCGATTCTTTAAAATCTATTTTTTTTCATTAATTTTCAACTTCATTTAGATGTGCTTTTTAATCATTATTTAATTATACTTCTCATATTTTATTAGATTTATTTTTTTTTAAACACTTTTTTGACCACTCGGGACTTGCCCGTTAGATCATTATTTAATTATACTTTTCATATTTTATTAGATTTGTTTTGCTTTAAACACTTTTTTGACCACTCGGGACTTGTCCGGTTAGAACGGTTGAACTGGCCAGTTTAACGGTCATGCCAGTTGAACCGCTTTTGAGCCCATATCCGGTTAACTATTCCGATTCTATTTTTCCTACACTGCTTCTACCTCTTACCTAAATAGATAACCTCCAATCTTTTTATATATTTATTTTTGATAATTCAATCGGGAAGACAGCCCCTACCCATTTTTTCATATACATTAGGGAGAGAGTTTTGTTTTTTGAAGGTGTGAATGGATAGTTTCAGCAGAAATGAAAACCGTGATAAGTAGATATTGGGATGCTACCATACCCGGCCACTTTCCTAACGTCCAATCTTTTAAAACAAATTCTCTTCCTCCTCTAAAAAGGATATATGTATAAAGATTTTCCAACTAAGAATGAAACCTTCCTTTCACGGTAATTACACGGTAGTGTTAAGAGGTAGGCCTCTAATCCTTAAAGACGAACCTACCTCAACCCTACCCCTACAAAACAAAACGTATTCAACCTTCCTGCATAAAGAGTGGACTTTTGCAAAATTTAAGCCACTTCATATCTTCTATAGAAAAAAACTTAAAATTAATTAAAAAATTAAATTTAAATTTTGAATCAACCCATTCTTACTATGCACTTAATAAAAATAAAATTTAAATTTTGAATCAACCCATTCTTGATCAACCCCCATTAGAGTAAGGACCCGATTTCTATGCGGCCAAGCTCGTATATGTAGTAATGCGGATTTCTTAATAAATCTATTTTTGAGATGGATTTTTGGACTTAATTTTTAAGGACATGTAATCTCTAACAAGAAGATCATGAATATACAAAAATAAATAAATTTTAAAAACTAGATATAATACTTTTAGTAAGAAAACATTTGGACCGTTAGTTTCCATTGTTTTTAGATGAAACATCTACTTGCATCCATCTTAAAGATGGATGCGTTACATTTTTTTGAACCGCATATGCAATCATGCGGTCCAGCTTTCCTTAGAGAAAATGCAACCCTTTTTAGCACTGAATGGCCCATTTTGGTTGAGCACTAGATCAACATCCCGGATTAACCGCTTATTTTTCAATTCGATTGATTACTAGATTAACGTCCTGACTATCGTTTATTAAATTTGACGGTTAGTCAACATCAAAGGGGCCAAATTATCAAAATACCTTCTTAGTTAATAATCATTGTCATTAAGCTATATTTAAGAAATTAATTAAGAAAAAGGCTGGGGAAAGTTAGTCATTTCAAAATTAAACAAAAGGGTATTTTGGTCATGTAGAATCTCCAGCCTGCATATGTATACCAAATAACTGATTTTGCTAAATTTGGGTATCTAAGTCCCTATACTTAGGATATGGCTGTGCAGTCCATGCTTCTATATAATGGTGATCCTTTCAACCTTTAGTTCATGCAACTAAGAGCTATTGATTTCTATCTCTCTCTTCTTTTTCTATCTCTACTTTTGCCTCTCTCACTCTTCCCCTCTCATTGTTTTCAATGGTTAGTGTTGTTTCTTCCTGCCCACATTCATTTTAGTGCCACTCTACATTGAGAGATGGTGTTTTTGGAGCTTAAAAACTTGGCAATTTTGCTTGGTTTTCAGATTCCAATTATTTACTCTTCTCTCTCTCTCTCACTCTAATATGGTATTTTAACTCTCTCTCTCTCTCTCTAATATGGGGTTTTAACTCTCTCTCTCTCTCTTGCAGGCTCAATACTCAATTTTTGCTCTATTCATGTGTTGGGGTTTGGCTGGTCTATGTGGGGCTAGGACTCTTCCCTTATCGGACTCTACTTCTACTTCCAAGAGCTTTGATGTCATGGATTATGGAGCCAAGGGTGATGGCATGAAAGATGACACTGATGTATGTTCTAACTCATGCTTTCATATACATTTACTCTTCCAAATCTCAAAATTTTCTACCATTTCTTGACATCTATTCATCCAAATATAAATACTTTAAAAAATGGCTCAGACTTGGGACACGACAGGGTCCTGAGTCTGTGTCTTCTTTATAGACTCGGCCGAGTAATGTTAAACCGTAAGAACCGGCTGAGTCTGACTGGTTCTTTTACGCTCCCAGCACCCTGCCAAGCCCAAATAGGTCCGAGTTGACTTGACCAAGTTTTAAAACAATGTCCAAACTCCAAAACTCAAAATCTTGCTTCATTTTGATTGACTTGGGACTCACATTTGTTGTTTTTACAGGCATTTGCCAAGGCATGGAATGCAGCTTGCAGTGCAAAAGGCTCACCAGAGATGATAATTCCATCAGGAAACTTGTTCAGGGTTGGACCAATTCAGTTTACAGGACCATGTGAATCCAATCATGTTCATGTTACTGTAAATACATATAACTTTCTTCCAATACTGTGGACTCACTCCATATATTATAGTACACTTTCCACATTTGTATGCTTTAAGTTATAATTATAGAAATTTATCAAAATACACCAAGCTTATTGATTTTTTTTGACATTTTAGTCATTTTCAATTATTTCAAGATCATGTGTATTTGAAGAGATTTTTGAAATTAAATAAAAAATATGAGTACAAGACTAAATAGTTCATCTCTTAGGTACATTTTGTATAGTATATTTTTGTCATAAACCTTTTTGTTACAAAAGTAATGAATATTGAAATTTTTGTGTAGGTGGAAGGAGATATTGTGGGGCCACCTCCTTCTTCATGGAAAGGTGCTAGTAAAGAAACATGGCTTGTATTCTCCCATGTTAATGGGCTTATAGTTGATGGGTCTGGAAAAATAGATGGTCATGGCCCTGCTTGGTGGGCTCAGGCTTGTAGACAGAACAAGGGAGACGTAAGTGTCTATGCATTATTTTTTATTATGGTTATTTCATTTGAAGAATTACATAGAGAAAGCTAATCTTTTTGGTGTTCGTCGACATGCACGTATAGATTGTTGTGTCTGGGGTATTATGGTTATTTCATTTGAAAAACAATATTACAGGCTCCCACAAATTAGATTTGCTAGGTCATAACAAATTTGTGATATTATCGTCACCTCATTCTCAAGTTGCCTTATTTTAATCAAATTAGATCTACCTCTAGTTTCGGTAGACCTCGGTAGAGGTGTTTGCTTGGTCATAACAAATTTGTGATATTATTGTCACCTTATTCTCAAGTTGCTTTTTTTTAATCAAAAAATTAGATCTACCGAAACTAGAGGTGGCAATAGGTCAGGTCACCCCGATCCAGACCCGAATACTATTCGGGTCCCTGTTTTTGACCCGGACCCCACTTGTCTCATACCCATATCCGCCGGGTCTCGGGTCCAATCCATTGCCATCCTGAGAATTAGTTTTTTTTTTTACATCATATAATATTATTGACAACAAATATCTATATTATTGGCAACAAAGTCACAATCACCTGCCATTATATTTCAAACCATCTGATTTGTCATTTAATAGTTAAAGATGACTACGAGTTCTTACTACTTATGATGTTTAATAAACCCAAACGGATAGGGCTTGAAGTATCTTATCTCCAATGGTTTATGGGTACGGATCGGGTTCAACTGGACCTGGACCTGAATAATGTTCGAGTCCAGGGTTTGGACGCGGACTTGAGCCACATGGTCCAAATGTTGGATCCATACCCGGACCCGTATCGAGTATACCCGACGGGTCCAGGTCGAGTCCGGATCTATTGCCACCCCTAACTGAAAGGCATATAAATGATTATGTATGTGGAAGTAAATAGAAAAGTCACTCTATAAAATTACTTGGCTTAATAGTTTTTAATTCTTGGTATTTTTCTTTTTCTTTTTTGCAGATATGTGCAAATCCAACGGTTAGTGCCCTTTCCTTGGAGGAAGCTACGGATGTAGCCTTTGACAGCTAGAAGTGCCAGTTATTTTTGCAACAAAACATTTTTGTCACAATTAATCGTTACCTAATTTCATTCCTAACTTTATTTTCTCATGATCCATTTCATTAAATGCAAGATTGTGCCTGCCTTTTGGAATTCTCCCTATAGAAATATGCCGTCTTTTTAAGTATCTACTAATCAGCTAATAAACCAGATGGAAATGATCAAAGATTAGGTCTGAGGCCCCTTTTATTTTATTTTTTTCCCACTAATATTTTACATACTATCATCATTACGAACAAGGAAAATTTATACAAAATACACGTAATTTATCAACTATTTAACATTTTAACCATTTCAGCAATTTCAACTTTGCATGATATAAAATTTGACACACACATTTTTATCTAAAAAAACATTTAATTTACACCTTATATATGGTCAAAATGAGTCCCTTCCAACAATGAATCTAGATCGTCCATTTGATGAATTTCAAGATCTAGTCCTTTATGAATTCAAAATCAATTGTTTATTGTTAACGTTTTAAATCTAATGATAATAAAGCTATCTAAAAAACTTGGAAAGAAAAAATATACTTTTAAGGCCTAGATCTAAGTATCTAACCAAAATGGACGGCCTACGTTAATTGGGCTAAAAAACACTTTCTACATTGTTTTTGTTTTGTTTTCTTTTTTTTTGTTTTTGTTTTTTTTGTTTTGTTTTCTAATTTTCCATTTAAATGAAAAGAGTATATATTTTAAAATTTGGATCAAACAAATGATGGCATTAACATGATTTTTGAAGATCGTATCATTATGTTACTATACAACAGGTTCATTATGAGCTCTAACAAATATTAACATAATTAATCACAGGCACTTGGACCTCAACATGGTTTTTGAAAATTGTTTCATTGTATTCCTATTCGTTTCATTATGGGCTCTAACAAGTATGAACATAACAATCATTATAATGTTGATCACAGGCACTTACGGTAGAGTATTCAAGTGATGTGAGGGTGAGTGGGCTCAATATTGTGAACAGCCAACAAATGCATATGGGCATAGAGCAATCCACATCTGTTACTTTATCTCATCTCACCATAAGGGCACCAGGAGATAGCCCTAACACAGATGGGATTCACATACAGGGCTCTAGCTCAGTAACCATAGAGAATTGCAACATAGGAACAGGTTTGTGGTTTTAATTTTGTTGATTACATTGTTTTAAAAATAGCCAGTTACGGATTCGAAATCCGGAGCCCAGCAAATTTGGGGCAAAAAACCCTTCCATAAGGGCTTATTCAATTCAATGGCCAGAGTCTCTTGATTTTTCATAATTTTTGCAATTTTCGTTAAAAATTTCAATATAAGTTCTAATATATCTAGCTATTCACTTTTCAGGAGACGATTGCATCTCTATTGGACCTGGAAGCTCCAATCTCAATATCTCTCACATAGTTTGCGGCCCTGGTCATGGCATAAGGTCCCTCCCTCTCTCTCTCTTCACAATTCTTTGAAAGCAAATTTTGTTCTCTCTCTCTATCACAGCTCATTCTACAATTTGGATTTTGGAAAAACAAAAGGAGAGAACTAAGACTCTTTTAATGCAAAAGATTACATGCTCCTGCGGTTGGTGGGAAATTTTTTTAAGCGCAAGTGTAAATGAATTTTGGCCGTCAATGGAATAAGTACTAAACTGTTAAATTCAAATACTTGTGAGCATAATGTACATTTACTTCGTCGCGCGTAGTAATAATATTTTAAGGGTGTGGTTTCCATCAGGTTGTATCTTTAAACAATCCAATTAAGCCCCACCTCTAAATTTTATCATAACACATAATTTTGGCTCAAAAAATTTCTTAGGCTGATCTGAAAATCTATTGTTATATCTAATTATAAAATTTTAAACTCAAAAAATGATTAAAGTCAAGTAGATATGTAAACGTATGAAAATATTAAAAACGGACTATCTAGATAATATCTTACAAGATGCACTATTTCTAATACTCAATATCTATATATATATATTTTTATATTATACATCTCATTGTGGAACAAGCTTTTTTTTTTTTTTCAGCAAGAAAAAGAAAAAAATAAAACATACTCTCCCTGTGCATGAAAAACCGTCTCAGATTGAATAAAGGCGATCCAAGGTTTGAATGGTCATATCCGACGCTGTTTGTAGGAATCTCGTTTTTTTTATAAAGTAATACTCATCTGATGATTCTAAAAAATAAAAATCCCCATTGATAGGGCAGGACTTTTTCCCTGATGGAGTAAGTCAATAATGTGGCCGTGCTCATCTTTAAATGGGTCAACATTTTAAGAACGATTTCTCTGTGTATGCACAGTATTGGAAGTTTGGGGAAGGGAACAGAAAAAGCAAACGTTCAAGGTGTGCACGTGACAGACGTTAACATGACAGGAACAACAAATGGAGTCCGTATTAAGACGTGGCAGGTAAGATTAATTATCGAAGTGAATTTTTTTGGTAAATCAGTTAGGAGGGGGTTCTGTATGTACCTCTATACACATATAATTTATAAAAATTAATAAAATTATGTGACAAGAGACATGCAGTTATTTCAATTTGATTAGGGCTAACAATGGGTTGGATGGCTTGGGCTGGCGGCACAAAATTTGGCCAAAGGCGAAGCTCGGATGGCCATTTATCGCCTCCTCTACGAACCTACGCCAGCTTTGGCATAACCCAAGACATGTTGTACCAGCCCTAATTTTGATGAAATACCCGGGATTGAATTAACAACAATGTCTACTGCAAATGGCATCAGTGTGTAACATTGGTTTTAATTCACTTTCAACTGTTTTATAGAGATCAAACAATTGTAGATCTTCAAATAAATAAATTGTATTCAGGCATGAAAATCCCTTCCCTAATTTTCCCTTTTCCCTTAATTGACAATTAAACAATGCACAACCAGAAAACACAATTGCCACAATCTCACGAACAAATCACAGCAGCACCATAAAGGTCTATATTCTATAATAAGCTATTAACTAACATGTTCTAACTTCTTTCTTCTTTTAGGGAGGGGCTGGGACGGTAAGTGACATCACCTTTGAAAGAATAACCATGGACAATGTGGACCGTCCGATCATTATTGATCAATACTATTGTGATTCTAATTATCGTTGCCAAAATAAAGTGAGTGTCATAAACTCTCTTCACAAACTTTAATTTATCATCTAAAATAATTATTGACTAAAATTGGTAAATTGCAACATTAAGCTTGTGATATACATTGAATTTATATAGATGAGTGCAATCTCTTAGAAGAGATTGTAAGTATAAGAATGTTTACCTTACCATCACTCTCAGCCGTTAGATGTGAAATCAGGTAGGTGGGGTATCATTTTTATGAGAAATATTTTCTCGGATTTTGAGTGTGGTGAGTGGCACATCGGCAATAGCCGCACTTCATTTTGACAGCTAGAAATGATTGTGATATATTTTACAAAAGAAAACCATCTTCTCGATACTTTCTCTTTATAAAATATTGTTTCAGTTCGGAATGACTGTTCATCTTGTGTTTGGTTTTCTATAGACATCAGCTGTTCAAGTGAAAGGGGTGAAATTTATTGGAGTAAGGGGAACTTCAGTCAGACCAGAGGCAGTGACGTTGGCTTGCTCTAAGAGTGTGGCTTGCACTAATATCCTTCTTGATGGCATAGACCTGAAAACAGTTGATGGGGAGAAGACTGTGTCTTATTGCCTCAATGCCTTTGGCTCAGCCAAAGGCCAAGTCATTCCCAAGCCATGCCTCGATTGATTCATTACTACTCTCTCTCTCTGTCTCTCTCTCTTTCTCACCTTTGATCCATTACTACTCTCTCTCTCTATCACCTTTTAGGGATTGGATTGGAGGCTTTGGATCACAATCTTCAAGCTTGGAACCTTAGGTTAAAGGGCATACACCACTCTTTTGTAATGGGCAAAGAAACCTGTAAGGGTTTATATGTAAACCATTATAGCCCAATTTATAATATAATGATTAATTCTCATTTCTTCTCTTCATTATAGTTTTTTTTTTTTGTAGGTTTTTTCATTCTTATTATTTAAATCAAAAGAATCAAAGTTTATTGTTTTTTGAAAGTTGGGCACCTATGTAATACGGATACGTGTTCATGGTTTTTTGGTTATATCATCATACTGAAAGGATGTAATATTTAAGGAAAGAAAAACTGATAGAGTGATATTACAGTTGCAGTTAGTAAAAAAATATATTACCATTGTATTACTATTATATATACAATAAAAAAAACACAAGAAATCAATATGGGGCACAATTATCTTCTCAAAAGTTCTTCTCTCTCTATAATTATTTATGGTATCTCCCTAAAATTCTTTATATATGGTATCAAAGTAGTTGTTGCTAGCGCGCAATCGATCCGTGAAGTAGAGTCGACATAGAAAGACAATTTAGAGAGGAATCAAGTATTTCCGTTTTTATTTGTCTTTAAAGGTCAGTCCCATCCTCTTCCTCAATTCGTCCTTAATTTTCCCATCTAGTATTTCTCCCTGTCTCCTAAATAAAAAAAATCCTTTCGCTCTCCTTGCTTCCCTTCATTGATAGGTGCCGTCACTACATAAACTTTTTGATCATTTATTTGTCTTCAAGTCTTTTTGATCATTTATTTGTCTTCACGTCTACATAAACCTTCACAACATGTTTGTCTTCACGTCCCATATAAAGAGTATCTATAACATCAACACCCATACTCTTACACACCCGAAACCTCAAAACAAAAAAAAATATCAATTATTCTCTATTATCGAAAATCTTTATGCTCCAATAGACTCTCTTGATGGTAAGAGTGAAATCGAAAATCCAGATTACAAATTATGGCTAAAGTCCGACCGGCTTCTTAAAGCCTGGATCATAGATAGTGACAATATCAGAAAAGTGCATTAACATTGTTGTTGGCCTTAAGACTTCTGCAGAAGTTTAGAAAAGTGCATTAACATCGTTGTTGGCTTTAAGACTTTTGCAGAAGTTTAGAAAATAGCATTAACATTGTTGTTGGCCTTAAGACTTATGCAGAAGTTTGGAAATACCTGAAGAATACCTTTGTAGGTAATTCTCAAGCTAGAGAGTTTCAACTTACTCAGCAGCTCCAAATCTACAAGAAAGAGAATTCAACCCTATCAGAATACATATGTAAATTCAATAGTATTTGTGATCTGCAAGAAAGAGAATTCACCCATGTCATAATACATATGTAAATTCAATAATATTTGTGATGATTTAGTGGCTATTGGAAAACCTGTGCTGGATGAAAATAAGGTATTTTGGCTTCTTAGTGGACTTGGTAAAAAATATGAGAGTTTTGTGACCACTATGCTTAAGCTTCTGATTCCTTCATATTCTGAAATTATACCTCTTCTTTAAAGTCATGAGATTAGAAATCAATCCTATATCTCTGACAGACACTCATATCCAAATCAAAATATGGCTTTTGTTGGATAACAAATTTTTTTTGGAGCCAACAAAGGTGACCCGAATTTGCTAAGAAAGAATTTATTGATCATTTTAATGACAATGGTATCTTGCGACAATCATCATGTCCGAGAACCCCTGAGCAAAATAGAATAGCTGAAAGGAGACATCGAAATATTGTAGAATTGGGCCTTACAATATGTTTCATGCAAGAATTCATAAAAGATTTTGGGTTGAAGTCTTTCATACTGCAATATTTATTATCAACAAAATTCCCTCTACTAGTTTAAAATGGATTCACCATACTCATTATTGTTTAGACGCTTACCAGACTACTCCTCACTTTGAATATTTGGTTGTCGATGTTTTCCATATCTTCGAGACTATGGTGCAAACAAATTTAGTCCATAATATCTTTCATGTGTATTCTTGAACTGTAGTGTCCAGCATAAGGGCTACATATGTCTACATCCACCCACAGGACGCGTCTATATCTCTAGACATATTGTATTTGATGAAAATATATTTCCTTATGCTAATCTCAATTCTTTGTTTGATAGTGCTCAGGTTCAAGGGGAGTTATCTACCTATGCAGAATGGTCTGAGTGTTTTGAGCCTGACATACAAGCTCCTTCCTCTTTTGATTTATCAGTTCCATATGAACCATCGATGCATGACTCCCTTGATGTATCTAGCTCCATCACCAATGATAGCTCTCCAACTTCTCTTGAGGAGGGAGATGTCACCACTGCAACGCCGATCTAACATATCCAGGATGATGCATCACACAACCATGGTGATGAAAATGTTGCTGCTCAAGAAACCAATTAATCTAATTTTTTACCAATATTTGATCATCCTCGTTATCATATGGTTACAAGATCTCAAGATGATACTCGAAGACCTCAAATTCTCCTATCGATGGTAGCAATATCAAGGGTTCCTACATTTGAAATTATCCCTTATGAATCTAAAACCATTAAGTTTGCCTTAGGTCATTTGGGTTGGCATCGTGCTATGGAAGAGGAAATTAAAGCCCTATATGTTAATTCAACTTGGGAGCTAGTTCCACGCCTTCCAGGTATGAATGTTATTGGTTGTTATTGGATTTATATCTAAATTAAACTCTGATGAAAGTCAAAGATACTTAAAGCCAGATTAGTTGCTAAAGGATACAATTAGGTTGCTGGAATTGATTTATTTGAAACATTCAGTCCTTTTATTAAACCTGTTAGTATTCGAATTGTGCTCATCATAGTTATTGTGCACCATTGACTTATCAAACAACTTGATGTAAAAAATGCTTTCCTGCATGGTGTTTTTAAGGAACCTGTGTTTTTGGAAGAAATCAATGTGGGGCACAATTATCTTCTCAAAAGTTCCTTTCTCTCTCTAGAATTCTTTAGCAATTAGAAAAGATGTATATAGTTATAGAGTGAGGACTTACATGGAGAAAACATATGGTTAGCAACGAAGGACTTAGATAAATGATATGTTCAAGATGATTTTTTATTTTTTTTAACTCAGTTACAAGGAGGTTCAAGAATAAAAGGATGTAACTACCAATGAATGCTGGTGCACACCACCCTTTGCTAAAGTATCAGCTTCCATATTAGCCTGTCTAAAATAATGATATAACTCAAAAGAACCACTATTTAAAATAAAAAAGATTATGTCGAAAATGCTGCATAATGTCCAAGATGGCTTCATTTAGCATCAGGATTCTTTATTATCTTTAAACCCTCCAAAAGTGCTCTTGCCTCAAATTCGTTCAATGTTGTATCTCCACATGGTCCCGAGTAGGTGAATTTGTAATTACCCATATGATCTCTAATACTACTGCCATAACCTGCTAGGCCTGGGTTACCATTCGAGTTTCCATCAAAGTTGAGTTTTACGAAATTTTCATGAGGAAGCATCCAAATAGCATTACAAATCTATCGATATTATTAAGCTTAGCAACTTCAGATGGGTTCTAAAAAATATGTGACTTTGTAATAAACTTACAATCCTTGTTTGTTGAAAACCATTAAGCTGATGTTGCTAAGGGGTGAGAATTCAATACTTCAATATCACAGTTGTGTCCCCTCAAAGGTTCTTCTATTTCTCTCTATCCAAGTATTCTAAAGAGCGCTCACCTAAAAAGCTTTCGTACTATAGTGCCAATTTTTGACAAACTAGAGTTCATCTGTTGAGAGAGGAGAAACTCTAGGCTTTGTGGGACCAAAGTATTTAGATTCAACAACTTTCTACATCAATCCTACATGCTTAGATTGAAAGGGCAATGTAAAAAAATATGGTCCACACTTTTGATATCCGTCAAAGGGAGGCTACAAATATTGACAATTATGAAACCTCTCTTATGAAGGTTATCTACAATAGGTAGTTTTTTTGAAAAGCTACCCATAAAAATAACTGAACCTTGAGCGGCACCTACAAATTCCATATTCTTGCTAAACTATTATCAGTTGCTCTGTGAGTCTCCTCATACAACAATCGATAGACAAACTTAACTGAAAAATCCCCTGAAGCTGTGAATTCCCACACCAATTGATCATCTTTATTGGGAATAGAAAAAATTATGCAACAAATTTATAAGCAATTGGAACTCATGAAAGAAAGCCCTCATGTACTTGCAAACAATATTAGTAAAATCAACGCCTCTGAGATCTTTCACTGAGGCCAAAGGATTATTGACTTTGGAGAAAACCTCAGCAAAAGAATCTTAGTGAGCAAGGTCTTCTAGCCATTTATCAAACCAGAACAAGGTTTGATCTCCTTTTCCAACTACTTTGCAATAATGATTAAGATATAATGATTGGTACGCATTAATTCATTTCCAAATATTTGAAAAACCAGCCTTAGATCTTGGACTTTTAATGAGGCTAATCAACACATATACTCCACATTTTTTTCTTAACACCTCTCCCCATAAATCATCCTGCTGATTTTGGAAGCGTCACCACCACTTAGTCAATAGACTAGTGTCCATCAATTTGAGCTTTTTAATTGCTAGAACCCCATCTCTCTTGGGAGTGCATACTTTTTCCCAATTCACAAGTTCCAATTTTTTCCCATTCATATGTTGCCCCATAAAAAAGATCACATAATGTTTTTCAAAGTCTTTACCACCTATTTCAGCATTATGAAAATGGACATAAAATAAATGGGTAAGTTGGACAATGTACACTTGATTAAACTATATCTTCTTCCAAACGACAACACTTTTCCATAGAACTAGTTTCTTATATATCTTTCAATAATAGGATCCCAAATAGCTGTCGTTTGGTTCCTCCAAATAAAGGACTACTGAAATATTTGTAAGGAAACTTACCAACCACACATCCAAGAATTTCTACCAAAGATGCAACCACGTTATTTGAAGCTCCAATCCCAATCAAATTGGTCTTTTATAAATTTAATTTGAGAATCATTGCTATTTTCATATACTGTAAGAACACCAAAAAATTCTTTACTTCTTGTTCCTCAGGATTACAAAAGATAATAGTATCATTTTCATATTGTAAATGAGAGATTGGTAGTCTACCAATATTAAATAAAAAAATAAGGTCTATACTCACCACATAATTCAGCATAGTATTAAAACTTTCAACCACAATAGTATATAAGTATGGGGACAAAAGATGTCCCTACCGAATGCCTTTTGATACTTTAAAATAACCACAAGATTTTCCATTAAAAATGATGGAGAAATGAGTTGACATTAGATATCTCTGGATCCACACTCTCAAACGTGATCTAAAACCTATCTTCCCTAAGATTTCATGTGTAACATGTCAATCCACTTTATCATAAGCCTTTCCAAAATCTATTTTATATAAAAGACCTAATTTTTACTCTTTCAACCTTGAGTGTATGCATTCTTGTGTCGCTACGATACTGTCTGTAATATGTTTGTCTTTGAGAAAAGCAAACCGATGACCTTTCACAATCAGATGCAATACTTGTTAGAGAAAGAAAATATACGATAGAGAATTAACTAATATAGATTGGATTCATATCATGTGCAGAGCACGTATATTTTGCTGGTAATTGTTAAAGAACTAAAATTTCAATTCTTTTATATAAAGTATCCATCGGATGATATATCCTTAAATTTTGAAACCTATAATGTAGTCTAGCAAAACCACAATAAAGAACCTCCATTATTTAACTTCTAGGCAATCAAACATATATGCCCATTTAAACTCTGTAATGAAAAAATATATGAAGTTTAAATAAATTCTACATTTATGTTGACTTCTTAAAAATAAATTTTATACAAGTTGAGTGGGTAACACAATATAGTGCTACTACAAAAATGATGTATTACACCATTATAAGAAGAAGTTTACTTAATATTACTAAAAAACTCTGCACCAATCTTTGATGAGCAATCAAATTACTGTAAAATAAAATTCTTATAGAACAATCGAATGTATATTTTAGTACAAAATTATTGTATCATATAGGTTTATTAATCTATTAACTTTTATATATTGCTATTGAATATATTATGTATAACATAAAAATATTTAAATTGTCATTTATATGTTGTAAATTATACCTTACAAATATATAACGAAAATATATAAGTTATAAATATATATTTGTGAATTATAACTAATAA
>NW_006498608.1:6373935-6390416 GCF_000471905.2 Amborella trichopoda | reverse complement strand
ATGGGATTAACCCATTAGCTCATATTAACATATGAGTTCATATGAGCCCAATGACCCAGATTGGATCTGGGCCGATCTGACGGCCACTGTTGTCAGTCAATATTTGAATTTGAATTTGAATTTTCTTTCTACAAATCCGAATCACTTGAAATTTTAGGCGTGTGTTTATAATAAAAAAATGAATCTTCCAAAAATATCAAAAAATTATTTTACATGAAATAAATTGACATAACAATCATTATAATTTTGATCACAGGCATTTACATTAGAGCATTCAAGTGATGTGAGGGTGAATGGGCTCAATATTGTGAACGGCCAACAAAAGCATGTAGGCATAAAGCAATCCACATGTGTTACTATCTCTAATCTCACCATAGAGGCACCAGGAGATAGCCCTAACACGGATGGGATTTACATACGAGGCTGTAGATCCGTGACCATAGAGAATTGTAGCATAGGAACAGGTTTGTGGCTTTAATTTTAATGTAATATTTTTGGAAAAGTATATAATAAGACTATTTACCTTTGGTACAAGGTGGTTACAATTAATCTTCACCATTGGATGTGAAGTTGGGCGGCTGCATTTATTCTATTGACCAAACTCAAAGTTCTAACAATTCTTTTTTCAAACTTTGTGACATACCCAAGCTATTAAATTTCACATTGGATGGTTGCAAGTTATTGTGACCTCCTTGTAGTAAAAGTAAATGGTCTCATTGTATACAATTGTAATGTTTAAACTTACAAAATATTGATTACATTGTTTAAAAAATAGCATGTCGAACTCGAGATCCAGAGCCCGGCAAAGTTAGGGCGAAAAACCTTGGAATCGCTTGAGTCTCTTGATTTTTCATAATGTTTACAAGTTTTCATTTAAAATTTCAATGTTAGTTCTAATATATATCTAGCTAATCAATTTTCAGGAGATGATTGCATCACTGTTGGATCTGGAACCTTTGATCTCAATATCTCTCATATAGTTTGTGGCCCTGGTCATGGCATAAGGTCTCTCTCTTTCTCTCTTTATCTCCATAATTCTAAAGTAATACTCATCTGAAGATTCTAAAGTAGATCCTAAAAATCAAAGAGGTCTTTTCCCTTATGGAGTAAATCAATAATTTGGTCATGTGGAGGTACATTACACGTGCTTATCTTTAAGGGGGTTTGGATGTGTGAAATATATTACTAGCGTATTATATTACTGCGTAATACATTACCTGCAAATGGATTGTTATTGTTTGGGTAATATTTAGATGCAACATGGGAAGTACATTGCTACTGTTTGGTTATGTTTAGAAGAAATATGGGAAATGTATTACCAACATTTTATAGCAATTGCCTATAAACTATCATTTCTTTCTTTTTTGTCACAAAAGTTTATTGAAATGCGGAATTAAAATCATCATCACACAATTCCAAAAATATTTTCTAATAATAACATCATCACCATTCCAAAAAGATTTTATAATAATAACATGTACCAATCTAAACTCATCATGATACCATTTCCTACTTATTTTGCATGCATTTCGCGCTTATATGGAAACACCTGTCTTCTAACATGATTAGACCTTGGTTTTAACATGATAAGTCATTGGAATAATATGATTAAAATAACATGATTTTATTATGATGAGTCTTATTTTTATTTATTTTTCACAGAAGTCTTTCAAATGTCTCTCTATATAATTTCAAATAAACAATAAATTTATGATACTAAAATAAAAAATTTTATGATACAAGATAAAAAATTGGAAGAAATTTGATTAATAAACTATAAGGTTTGGTAATTGCAATAGAAAAGTTTGAGTCATTAGAAAAGACTAAAAATGTATCTTATTTGAATTTAGCATTTACTAATATCTTATAAGGATTATGTTGTGTGAAAATTTTTATTATGACTGTGACGTGTAATTTCTCATTGATTACCAATTATTAATTTTATTATTTTTGTTTTTATATGAGAGCTGATGGCTTAAGATGCTATGACTCAAATTGGGGAGGATATAGAAATGGATGTGCTCAGGAGAGTATAGAAATGGAAGAAATAGATGTGTCAAGTATATGCAAACACTTATAAGTGGAGTTTAAAGAGAGAAAGTAAAAATGGATGTAAGCAGGAGAGAGGGAGACTAGATGAGCACAGTAGAGATGGAGAATATCGGGAATAGAAGATTTTTTTAGTAAGAAACGCTATATTACTCGTTATTTGCCTAATGGATTTCACAGCCTAATAGATTTTATGTATTTTGGAGAAATCATGTATAATTTATTTCTATTTTCTTACTGTTGAAGTATACCCAAACATGATAAATCTCATATTTCCTTGTAATATGTTTCTATGTAATAGATTTTCAGATACCCATCCTAAATGGGTAAACATTTTATGAACGATTTGTTTGTGTATGCACAGTATCGGAAGTTTGGGAAAGGGAGGAGAAAAAGGAAATGTTCAAGGTGTGCACGTGAAAGACATTAACATGACAGGAACAAGAAATGGAGCCCGGATTAAGACCTGGCAGGTAAGATTAATTATCAAAGTAAAATCTTTTGTAAATTAGGATCGGGTTTTGTATGGGCCTTTGGCATATAATTTATAAAATTATGTGACAAGAGATATGCAGTTGTTTAATTTTGATTAGGGCTGATAATGGACTGGGTTGCTTGGGCTGGTCTGATCGGCCTGACTAGGGAATACCATGGCAGCACAAAATTTGGCCCGAGGGCAGAGTTCAGATAGCCTCTAGGGACCTAGGCAAGCTCTAGCCTAACCCAAGCCATGTTGTACCAGCCCTAATTTCTATGAAATGCATGGGACTGCATTAATAGCAATGTCACATATAATTTATTACTCGACAAATACAATTGGTGTGAGTGCGTAACATTGGTTTAGTTCCCTCTCAACTGTCCTATCGAGATTAAGTCATCAAACAACAACTGTAGATCTCTAAATAAATAAATTATAGGTTGAAAAAGAACCATATAAAAATTTCCAGAGTGAAAATCCCTTCCCTAATTATTCTTTTTCCCTTACTTGACAATTAAACAATGTACGGCCAAAAAACACAATTGCCACAATCTCAAGAACAAATAACATCAGCAGAAAAAAGGTCTATATTCTAGAATAAGCTATTAACATGTTCTAACTTCTTGTAGGGAGGGGCTGGGACCGTAAGTAACATTACCTTTGAAAGAATAACCATGGACAATGTGGACCATCCGATTATCATCGACCAATACTATTGTGATTCTGACAATCGTTGTCAAAATGCAGTGAGTATCATAAACTTTCTCCACAAATTTTAAATTTTCATCTAAAATGATTATTGACTAAAATTGGTAAATTACAACACTTAGCTTGTGATATACATTGAATTCATATAGAGGAGTGCAATTTCTTATAAGTGATCGTAAGTATAAGAGTATTTATCTCACTGAGACTTTTAGCCGTCAGATGTAAAATTAGACAGGTGGGGTGTCATTTTTCCACACAAACTATGAGAAATATTTTCTCAGACATTGAGTGTGGTGAGTGGCACATCTACTGTAGCTGGACTTCATTTTGGTAACTAGAGATGATTGTGATATATTTTACAAAAGAAAACTATCGATACTTTCTCTTTATAGATTATAGTTTCAATTCTAAATAATACTTTTATCTTGTGTTTGGTTTTCTATAGACATCAGCTGTTCAAGTGAATGGGGTGAAATTTATTGGAGTAAGGGGAACTTCAGTCAGACCAGTGGCAGTCACATTGGCTTGCTCTACGAGTGTGGCCTGCACTAATATCTTTCTTGATGGCATAGACCTAAAAACAGTTGATGGGAATGACACTATGTCTTATTGCCTCAACGCCTTTGGCTCAGCCAATGGCCAAATCAATCCCGAGCCATGTTTCGGATGATCCATTACTTCTTTCTCTCATCTTCTAGGGATTTGATAGGAGGCTTTGGATCTCAATCTTCTTAGGGTTTTAGCATGGTCACTCTAGAACTTAGTCTTGAACTAACTGGTTCAAGCTTTTAACCCCCTAGGTCAAAGAATTTGCATACGACAAATGTGACTCTTTCCTCAGAGTTTCATCTGGTCATTGAGGAAAGGGAATCGGCAGACACACTACTCTTTTGTATGAAAAATTACATAGAAACAATACTAAAAGGATTAATATACAAACCATTGTAGCCCAATTTATAATAATAATGACTAGTTCTCATTTCTTTTTTTCATTATAGTTTTTCTTTTTGTTGGTTTGTTTATTCCACTTATATACCTGTTCAGGATTTTTTTTGGGTATAACACACTAAGGATGTGACATTTACACTTGACATCTTAAAAAGCTATGTACTTTTAAACATTTATTATACAGAAAACAGAAATATTCAATTCCCCATCCCTCTAGAAAAGGTTGTTTTGATGCTCAAATATCCTTAAATTCATCATCTCGGCATCAAAATGCATGGATATGAGAAAAAAAATAGATTTCACTTTTTGAAAATAGTGCATCTTGTTATGCATTTTAAACCGTTAATTTTCAAGATTTTTGAGTTTTCAATAGATCTGCTCGATCGACACTACTTTTGAAGCTTTAAAATTTATAATTAGAAATGAAAAATATATTTTAAGCCTATCACAAATATTTTCAGTATTGAAATCATATTTCTCAACACTATTTGAAGGTGGGCTTTACTTTGATAGTTTAGAACCTCGGTTATATACAAAGCGCACCCTTCCTTAAATATCATAAGGATGTGTCCAATTTTGAGATCATCGCTTTTGACCCTCGTAAGCTTTTATCCATGCCTTTGTTGTAACATAGTTGATGAAATCATCGGCACATCATTCGAGGTATAAAGCTGATAAGTAGTCCATCACAAAAAAAAGAAAAGAAGAAAAAAAAAGAAAAAGACCTATAACAATGGAATCATAGATGCATTAGTGGAACTATGGAATAATGTAATTGACGTTCAAAAGCTAATTATATAAGGTTGCTGTCTAGAGAAATTGGGCTTGTATAGAACACGCAAGAACACATTTGAAACTTAAAAAGAATAATTTCATTAATTTATTATGCTCGAAAGCCACTAGAGAAAGGTTGTTTTTATGCTAGAAAGCCTTCAAATCAATGATCTCGACCTTGAGATTCATAGACATGAAAAATAAGAAATTTCTAGTCTTAAAAATAGTTCATTTTCTAACACATTATCTTGACTGTCCATTTTCAAAATTTTCAAGTGTGTATAGATTTGCTTGATCATGACCATTTTTGAAATTTTAAATTTTATAATTAGGGACAACAATAGATTGTTATACCATCGTACGGGGCACAAAAACTGCATTTTCAGCATAGTTTTGAGACGCACCTTACTTTAATTGTATAAGGTTGACACCTTATACTATCCTCATCGCATTTATAATGCACACATGCCCTTGTTAGATGTTTTGGTTTAGTTTAGAAAGAAATAAGGTTGATTTTACAACGTGGGGTTTTTGACTCTATCAAAGGGGCTCAAATGTGAGGACAAATTGAATTCCAACATGAAGATGCTTTAGTTTGACACGAGGGGTAAAGATTAATTTGGTGGGCTATTGGAAGGGTCAAAACAGCTGTGATATTCTGGTCACACCCCAAATTGAGGCAATCATTGTTTTTCAATCCATTAAGAATGTTAGGTACTTTCAAAATAATAAGTAGATAGAACCATAGAGTTGAACAAGCAATTATTAAATGATTTTAAAATTGTGATTCCTTACGGTTGCTTATAGTCCTTTGTAGTAGAGCACTTTCCTACTGTCATCAGACATAATATTTTTATGTATAAGGATACCATCAACTTTTCACGATATTATAATTGATTAAACAACTATGAATGAGCTGACAATAGTTTTATAGACTAACATCGTCTTTTTTTTTGTTAGAACACAATTAATGTGCGATGGCGCCGTTGCTCGGTGCTGGTCTCGCCTAAGCAGGGTCCGAGAGCAATGGGCTGGAAACAGTCATAACTTTTGGTTTTATGCACAAAGTGGCCACTCGGCTTATGCACAAAGTGGCCCCTCTTAGGACTCGAACCTGCGCTCTTGCACTGGCTACCTAAGCCTTTTACTGTCATATCAAATGACGGCTCCTTTCCCACACTATAGAATCATTCCTTTTGAAGTCTTACCATAAAAGTAATTAACTTCATGTAAAATCCCACCTTCACATTCCCTACATGCTGCACAATAAGTGTTTATCTGGAAGGCCAATTTTTAAATTGGCATTTCTTCTATATCAGGAACTATTACAAGTACACGTTTCTATATAACATATGTCTCATCTGTCCAACCAATAATTAATACGTGACATTATTGTCAAATCACTCTTAAACATCCGATCAAAGTTGTCTTCAACCTTATAAACTAGATGACACGTGTTCCAAAAAAATAAAAATTATACTCCTCTGAAGAAACTAAGGAAGCTTGTTTTGTGAAATTCCCATGAAAATTAATGACTGAAAAAGTCTGAGTTGAACAAAGTAAGGATTAGCATTTAATTTAATTCATGAGCCTATTGGTTGCTTAGTCCTTGGTGGTTGGAAACATAGAAAAACTCTACATAAAACACGGTTTTAGAGCAATGAAGTGAAATGCACTCCAACGGCTACCTCGAAATTTGAACTCAAAACCCTAAAATTCAGGCCGCCACCCCCGAGTCATACTCCCCAAAACCCTCCCTCTCTCTCTCTTGAACACACAACCCTCTATCTCCCCCCTCTCTCTCTCTCTCTCTTGAATACACAGTCTCTATCTCCTTAATATTTTTTCTTGAACTCTCTCTACGATCTCTGACATGTATAATTTTCGTTAATTTGTATGCATTTCAACTCTGTCTCTCTCTCTGGCATACTAAACGGGAATAAAATTTTTTTGTTACCATAAAATGAACATATTATATTACATGGATAATCTTCATTGATTTATATGGATTTCATCTCTCTTGATCTCTAATACAATAACCAGAATAAAGAGGAAGGATATCTTTGTACCAATAAAATGACCAAATGATATGGCATGTATAATCTTCCTTTTATTAATGTGAATTTCAACTTTCTCTCGCTCTCTATATAATATGTAGTGTTAAAATATTTCTCTTTTTACCAATAAAATAATAAATTATGTTTCATGAAATAATTTTAAAAAAGGATTGGGCACCCCAACAACCGATTTGGATCGGTAAATCGGCAGTCTTGATCGCCGTTTTACTATGCGGAAAAAACAATGAACCGATGAAAAAACCTATGAAAAAATCGGCCAAAAACCGGTCCGCAGCTGTGAATTGATGGTCCGGATCGCCATTTTACTGTAGAGAATCGTTGTTTTACTGTAGAAAACTGCCGGTTCCTCTATATATATGCAAAACTAGAATGGAGAGACCAATTCCTGACCGAACCGAACGATTTTGTGACCACCCTTTTTAAAATCACGGGTTACATGTATAATCTTCATTGATTCTATGAATTTCAACTCTCTCTCTCTATCGATCTCTTTTTTCTCTCTCCAAAATATTATAAAGAAAGAATAATTTTCTTCATTGATTTCCCATATTAAAATGATGCGTAAGCTCATGAACGTAATAAAGTTAAGCAACTTGTGACTTGTGAGTTTAGCTGTAATGCATGTATCTCCAGTAAGTACTTTTTCTTGTAATAAAGGGCACTTTTTCTCTATCTACTATGTTCTCTCTCTCACCACCACGTCATTCCATACCCACCACCCCGCGCATTCTTAAAACCAAAGCGAACACATTCTGAAACTCCCTCTATATAACAACACCACCCTCAAAAACTCTCTCATCAACCACTCCTAAATCTCAAGAAAAACACTCTTTCTCTCTCTAAATCCCATAACCCTAATTACTTCCTCTCCCTCTCTCTCTCACATAGAACCGTCTCCTCCACTCTGTTTTATCCAAACCCAAACCTCTATACATCATCACCCTCAAAATCTCTCATTATCCCACTCCAAAATCTAAATAAAAAACATCAAAACTTACCTCTTTGTCTCCCTCAATCCCATCTCTTTGTCTCTCTCTCTCTCTAAAACTTCTTCACTTTTTTTGTAACCAAACTCAAAACCCTAATCCTTCCTACTCTCTCACAAATACCCTACTTTCCCACCTCACATCAATGGCCCTCTCTCTCTCATCCATGACCATAGGCCTCATAGCATCTCTCTTCATTTCTCTCTCTAGAGGCTATGAAACAAGCTCTGACATGGTCCAACATTTCCTAGACAGCCACAACCAAGCTAGGGCAAAAGTTGGTGTTCCCCCTCTAAAATGGGAGCCATTGCTAGCCACTTATGCTAGGGTTTACTCAAACCAAAGGAGAGGAGACTGCCAATTGATCCACTCTACCAGTCCCTATTTTGGAGAGAACATTTTTTGGGGCCAAGGCTCACATTGGAGTGCTAGAGATGCTGTGGAGGCTTGGGTTAGAGAAGAGCAGGACTATCACTATGAGACCAACACCTGCTCAGGCCCAGACTGCACCCACTATACACAGCTGGTCTGGAGAAACACTCAGATGGTTGGGTGTGCTAAGATCATATGCAACAGTGGTGACACCTTCGTCACCTGTGAATACTACCCGCCCGGAAATTATGTCGGCTCTAGGCCTTATTGAAGGTTGAGCCTTCTAGACCTAGCTCTTTAATATCAACATGACAGTTGTGGGTCTCCAAACACATAAATTAGATGTGCATGGAGACAACGTAGAAAGGTTTCTTTGTATGATGATTAATTTGTGTTGAATTACTATTGTAAAGTATATACTATGATCCAGTGGACTATGGATTGAGTTGTCGTCCATCTAGGTGGTGACCATCAGATGAATTGGTTGGAATGAGAACCAACCAATAGGCCTTGATCTTGAATGCGGGCTCCACTCCTCTTCCATCACTTTGTTAGATATGGACCATGGTTTCCTATGGTCCATTGGACTATAGTATTCTTTATGTATTTGTTTATACCATTATTTTTTATCTAATTATTATTGTTTAATATGCATATAAGATCCTTGAGTATAGTTGCATCTTGACCGTCCATCAAGCATGGAAAGCATCATTGAGTGCAAATGCACGTTAAACACGGTTGCTTGGACCTTATTAATGCCTTTAAAATGCTTAAAGGATTGTTAAGATGCAGCTGCACACAAAGTACCAATAAAGTAGAATTGTAATTGTGAGTAATTAGGGTTGAGTTGTAATCGTAATTAATTGGTTGTGAACTCTGCAATGTTATTACTTGGTCTTTGTTATTGTTGTGTGTTTTCTTCTTTGGTATTTATGTGCCTTTAATTTACTTTAACTTGGTTATCTATTTTTTGATGGTTTTATTTTTGAACTTTATTTTTATTTTTGAGTGATTTATGTACGGACCCTGAAATTTATATTTATAATTTTCATGATATAACTTAACATAATAGGCTTCCAAAGTTTCTACGCATGCATATGACTTTTATTTTTTCAGAGACACGTAATCGATAGTTTATGAGGTTAGACACAACCATTAATTATTGGTTGAACAAATGGGATATATGTTATAATGGAAATGTAAACTCGTGGTAGTGCCTGACATGGAAGAAATGTCAATTTCAAAATAGGCCTTCCAGATAGACACTTTTGTTCAGTAAAAAAAACGAAGGTGGGATAGATACTTTTGTTCAGTAAAAAAAACGAAGGTGGGATATTAGGTGAAGTTAATTTCTTCTACAAAGGACTATATGCAAACTAATGGAGCCATAAATTTAAAATCATTTAATGCTAGCTTGTTCGACACTATGGTTTAATCCGTTCAAAGTACATAATATTCTTAATGGATTAAAAAAAAACAGTGATTGCCTCATTTTGGGGTGTGACCAAAATATCACCAGTTTTGACCCCATGCAATACCCCACCAAATTAATCTTTACCTCACATGTAAAAGTAAAGCATCTTCATATTGGAATTCAATTTGTCCTTACATTTGAGCCCCTTTGATATAGTCAAAAGCCCCACATTATAAATATCAACCTTATTTCTCTCTAAACTAAACCAAAACATCTAACAAGGGCATATGTGCATTATAAATTATTATAAGAAATAAATAACCAGGGTGGTTATTATTGTGGCATTTTTCATACTTAATATCTGAAAAACAATAATGATAAATAATAAATAAATAAATAACTAAATGATAATAAAGAAAGAAATAAATGATAATCATTCTTTCAAAGTTTCAAATGTATTCTTGCGTGTTCTATACATGCCCAATTTCTCTAAATAGAAATATTATATAATTTGATTAGAATGTCAATTACATTATTCCATAGTTCCACTAATGCATCTACAATTCCATTTTTTATTTTTGTATTTTTGTGGTGAACTACTTATCGGCTTTGTACCTCGAATGTTGTGCCGATGACTTCATCCCCAACTATGTTACAATAAGAACATGGATACTGGTGCCACACAAATACGAGGGTCAAATGCGATAATGTCACAATTGGCATTTCATATACGTCCCTTATGATATTTAAAGAGTGGGGAATCGAATATTTCTGTTGTTTCTAGAAGAAATGTTAAAAACTACTTCACATTTTAAAGTGGGAGATATAAATATCACATCCTTGGTGTGTTGATATAACCAAACCTTTAGAAAACAATAAACTATGATTCGTTTGATTTATATAAGAGGAATAAACAAACCAACAAAAAGAAAAAAATATTATTAGGGAAACTTACGAACATATCCGTTATAATTTACGTCATTATAAAATTATTTAATAGTTTCTGTTATTACTTATCTGTTCATGTTTTCCATGTCATAAGAAATTTTTTTTTAAAAAAAAACAATTTTATCCTTTTTCGGTTGTTGAACAACCGAATTCAATGGATTTTCTGTTGTTGAAGAACCGAAATCAGGCCAATTTCGATTTTTGAAAAGCCAAAAATTTAAAATTTTCAGTGTTGAAGAACCGAAATTTTTTTTATTCTTCAAAAACTGAATTTTTTTCGTAGGTACTCTGGATTTTCCCTTTTTTGGTTGTTGAACAACCGAATTCAATGGATTTTAGGTTGTTTAACAATCGAAATCCTCGATATACATAGGGAAGAGTTTAAACCCTAAGGGAGAGAGAGAATGAATAAACATAGGAGAGAAAATAGATAAAAATAGAGAAGAGTTTAAACCCACTCAAGGTATAGAGAAAATGAATAAACATAAGAGAGAGAAAATAGATAAAAATAGAGAAGAGTTTAAACCCACTCAAGGTATAGAGAAAATGAATAAACATAAGAGAGAGAATGGATAAACATAAGAGAAAGTTTTTAAGGTAACAAAGAGTTTAAACCCATCAATGTAAGGTATAGGGAAAGAATGGATCAACATTGAGTGGGTTTAAACTCTCCCCTATGTTTATCCCTTCTCTTTATCCATTCTCTCTCTATACCTTAGATTGAGTGGTTTAAACTATTCGTATGTTTATCCATTCTTTCTTGTTTAAACTCTTCGTTATATTTATCCATTCTCTCTCTACCATGACTTGTTTATCCATTCTCTCTTGTTTAAACTCCTCCTTATATTTATCCATTCTCTCTCTACCATGACTAATCTATGTAGATAAACATTGATAAGAGTTTGAAATGACGGAGTAAAGCTTAAGTGAAAGAAGGTGTAGAGGATTTCAGTTGTTGAACAATCAACAATCGAAAAAAGGAAAATCCATTGAATTCAGTTGTTCAATCACCGAAAAAGAGAAAATCCATAGAGTGAGAATACGAAGAGAAAAAAAGAAAATCCATTGAATTCAATTTTTCAACCACCGAAAAAGAGAAAATCTATAGAGAGAGAATACGAAGAAAGGTATAGAGGATTTCAATTGTTGAACAACTGAAAATCCATTGAATTCCATTGTTCAACAATCAAAAAAAGGAAAATCCATTGAATTCAATTGATCAACAACCGAAAAAGAGAAAATCCATCGAGAGAGGATACATAGAGAGAGAATACGTAGAGTTCCTAAAAACATTTCGCTTGTTGAAGGACCAAAAATTTTAAATTTTCGGTTTTTCAAAAACAGAAATTGAACGGATTTCAGTTGTTGAACTATCGAAAATCCATTAAATTGGGTTGTTTCGGTTGTTGAACCACTGAAAATCCATTAAATTGGGTTGTTGAACAACCGAAAAGGGTAAGATTATTTTTTAAAATTTTTTTTGTCATGACATGAAAAAAACATTTTGAATTTTCGGTTTTTCAAAAGCAAAAATTCAACGGATTTCGGTTGTTGAACTATAAAAAATCCATTAAATTCGATTGTTGAACAACGAAAAAGAGTAAGATTATTTTTTAAAATAATTTTTGTTATGACATAAAAAAACAGATAGGTAAAGTTTTATAATAACACAAACTGTAACGGATATGTACATAATTTTCTCTTATTATTATAACCTGGGCTTCAATGGTGTATTTATATTAATTCTTACAGGATTCTTTCTATGTATTTCTCATACAAAAGAGAGTTGTGTATGCATGTTTCCTTTAACCTAGGGTTCCAAGCTTGAACCTCTTATGTCAAGACTAAGATCTAAAGTGACCATGCGTATCCCTAAGAAAATTGAAATCTAAAGTGACCATGCTAATCCCTAAGAAAATTGAAGTTCCCTTTGACCTAGGGTTCCAAGCTTGAACCTCTTATGTCAAGACTAAGATCTAAAGTGACCATGTGTATCCCTAAGAAAATTGAAATCTAAAGTGACCATTCTAATCCCTAAGAAAATTGAAATCCAAAGCTGTTAGAAACTGTATTTCTGTATATTTGGGCATATTTCAGAATAATGCAAAACTCTCTCTTTGATCAAAAATATACAAGACCTGTATAAATATACAGGTAACAATTAAAGATAAATACCAATGGTTATGGATAACTTCTAACTAATCTTATTATAATCAAAAGACACCTAAGAGATATATACCCATGCATATCCATATCTCAATATGTATTCATAATGATGTATATCAATATAAATGTGCCTCCAATCTAGTCCTTAGAAGATGAGATAGAGATAGAGAGAGAGTAATAATGGATCAATTGAGGCATGGCTTGGGAATGACTTGGCCATTGGCTGAGCCAAAGGCGTTGAGGCAATAAGACACAGTCTTCTCCCCACCAATTGTTTTTAGTTCTATGCCATCAAGAAGGATATTAGTGCAAGCCACACTCGTAGAACAAGCCAATTTCACTGCCTCTGGTTTGATTGAAGTTCCCCTTACTCCAATAAATTTCACCCCTTTCACTTCAACAGCTGATGTCTATAGAAAACCAAACACAAGATTATGATTTATTTAGAACTGAAACTATTTTTAAAAGAAAAAGTATTAAGAAGATAGTTTTTTTTTGTAAAATATGTTTCAATCACCCTTAACTGTTAAACTGCAGCTGTGCCACTCACCACACACCACACTCAAAGTCTGAAAAAATATTTCTTAAATTTTATGTGAAAAAATGACACCTCATCTACCTGATTTTACATCGGCTAAGAGTGATAATGAGGCAAACACTCTTATACTTACAATCACTTCTAAGAAATTACACTCCTCTATATAAATTCAACGTATATCACAAGCTTAGTGTTGTAATTTACCAATTTTAGTCCATAATTATTTTAGATGAAAAATTAAAGTTTGTGAAGAGAGTTTATGATACTCACTTGATTTTGGCAATGATAATTGGCATCACAATAGTATTGGTCGATGATGATGGGACGGTCTACATTGTCCATGGTTATCCTTTCAAAGGTGATGTCACTTACCGTCCCAGCCCCTCCCTAAAACAAACTAGAACATGTTAGTTAATAGCTTATTATAGGATATAGACCTTTTTGGTGCAGATTTCATTTGTTTTTTAGATTGTGGCAAATGTGTATTTTGGTTGTGCATTGTTTAATTGTTTGTTAAGGGGAAAAGCATAATTAGGGAAGGGATTTCATGCATGGGAATTTCTTATAAGGGTCTCTGTCAAGATACGATTTATTTGTTTGGAGATCTACAGTTGTTCAATCTCGATAGAACAATTAAGAGTGGACTAAAATCAAACACATTGATTGGAGATCTACCGTTGTTCAATCTCGATAGAACAATTAAGAGTGGAGTAAAATCAAACACACAATTAAGAGTGGACTAAAAGCAAACACATGGATGCTAGCTGTGTTTATCACGTAGTACAACATTGTTATTAATTATGTCCCTAGCATTTCATCAAAATTAGGGTTGGTACACCATGGCTTGGGTTGGGCCAGAGCAGGTCCGTAGAGGCCTTGAATGGCCATCCGAGCTTCACCCATGGGCCAAAGTTTGTGCCGTCATGGTTTTCCCTGGTCAGCCCGGGCCAAGCTACCTAGCCCATTGGTAGCCCTAATTAAAATGAAACAATCCATATCTCTTATCACATAATTTTATAAATTATATGTGTGTAGAGACACATACAGAACCCCACCTCTAATTGATTTACAAAAATTTTTACTTCGATAACTAATCTTACCTGCCAGGTCTTAATCCGGGCTCCATTTGTTGTCCCTGTCATGTTAATGTCTCTCACATGCACACCTTCAACGTTTGATGTTTTTCCTCCCTTCCCCAAACTTCCAATACTGTGCATGCGCAGGGAAATCAGCTCATAAAATGTTAAACCGTTTAAAGATAAGCACTTATAGTGTACCACCGTAGGACCACATTATTGACTTTCTCCATCAGGTTAAAAGACCTCTCAACGAGTCTACTTTAGAATCATCAGACGTGTATTACTTTAGAAAACGAATTAGATTCCTATAAACGTTGGAAGGCGACTGTTTTTTCAGGCATAGGGAAAGTGCGTATTAATTTTTTTATTTTTCTTGAGTAAGATGATTACATCCTTCTGGATTTATTAAAACATAGACAAGTTTTTATGCTTCCTCTACAACATAAAACTTATGTACTTCCCCTTATCCAACCCTCCATTCTGAATGGAGGGCTAAGAATTTCCCAATTAAAGTGTCACATCTCTACATTATTTTATTTTCAATTTTTTTCTATAAACTATTTTGACACCAAATTTTGGACGCCCAATCCTCTATTAAACTCGTACTAGTGAAAAATATATAAAAAAAATATTTCTAATAAAATAAAATGACCAAAATACCCCTAAAAGTTTCAAGGGGTATTTTGGTCATTATATTTTATAGAAAAATTATTTTTAATACTTTTTATAGGTTCGCCCCAATGAAAAGATGACATGTACGAAATTCCATATTTATACAATTTGTATAAAAAACTAAAAATAAAAACTTTGAGACGTCGGATTTAAGATCAAACAATGAGTGGCTCTCTTGATCAAAATTGAACGGCTGGATGGTAGGGGAAGTATAATTCTTCTATGTTGTAAGAGAAATATAGAAACCTTTCCTTTAAAATATTATTAGTCAGGATTCTACCCGACAAAGTAAATGGACATGATGCTCTCAAGAGCATGAAATCCTTTTCCTATTTGAATTTAACCGTTAATGTGCACTTATTTGGTTGATTGCCAAAATTCATTTACAAAAATTTTGCATCTACTCTTCTGCATTAAAAGAGTACTAATTCTCTCTTCTTTAAGTTGTTCCAAATCCAAATTGTAGGAAAAGGAGCTAGATCGTGGTGGTAGCACCCCCATATTTAGTTATCACGATGTGGTTTTTAAAAAAATTAACTCTCTAATCTATATAAAAAAAATGAGTAAGTATGCCTACTGAATTACCCAAAAACAATTCAAAATTAGAATGAGCCGTGATAGAGAGAGGGAGAGATTCCAATAAAATTCCTTAAGAGAGAGAACAAGGAGAGAGACAGAGGGAGGGAGAGATTCCAATAAAGTGGAACAAAATATGCTTTCAAAGAATTGTGAGGAGAGAGAGACCTTATGCCATGACCAGGGCCGCAAACTATGTTAGAGATATTGAGATCAGAGCTTCCAGGTCCAATAGAAATGCAATCGTCTCCTGAAAAATGAATAGCTATATATATTAGAACTTACTTTGACGTTTTAAACAAAAAATTGTAAAAATTATGAAAAATCAAGAGACTTGGGTGATTCTAGGATTTTTCACCCCAAATTTGCCATGTTTCCGATCTCGAGTCGGACCGGCTATTTTTTAAACAATATAATCAACATTTGGTATGTGGAAACATTACATCAAAATTAAAACCACAAACCTGTTCCTATGTTACAATCCTCTATGGTTATGGAGCTAGAGCCCTGTATGTGAATCCCATCTGTGTTAGGGCTATCTCCTGGTGCCTCTATCGTGAGATGAGAGATGGTAACAGATGTGGACTGCTCTACGGCCACATGCATTTGTTGGCTGTTCACAATATTGAGCCCACTTACCCTCACATCACTTGAATTCTCTACAGTAAATGCCTGTGATCAAAATTATAATGATT